>JARJCM010000326.1:0-113342 GCA_029233265.1 Mycena alexandri | reverse complement strand
GAATCCCACTCAAAATCGCCTCCGCGCGACTACCGGAAATGGAAAATGTTTGGAATGCCGCCACCAATACGAGACGAAGCATGGACAGAAGAAAAGGCCGTTCGGGGAATAGAAAGCTGGCCAAGTGAGTGGATGGTGGTTGCCAGGAGAATGCAGATAAATTGAACGGGATCCCAGTTTCCAAACGGTGGGTTTCACCTGAAATCCGGTTGAAACTTAGCCTGAATATAAGGGAAGGGTAGAGATTGATAACTCACCACTTTGTACCGTGTTAACCTCGTGCCGCTGTTGAAACCTCGAGGATTTCAGCGCCTCGAACGCATTGAAAGCGGGTTCCCAATGTTTTTGGGCTGTTTTAGCGAGGACGCGGTGACGAACTCTGTCACTTTTATTGCCCTTCTTGATAAGGGCCTGGCAGTCGGACAGGAATGTCTGGTATGAAAGTGCCGGATTCGGGGTATTCGGATCAAGGGTGCAGTCCGCCAGTGGATCCCCATTTTTGTCCGCTGCGAAGACGAACAGTGTTTCGCTGAGATTTCTCAAAGCCTCCTCCCAGCCGTCAAGCCTCTCGATATGGGAGCGAAGCGTCAAGCAGATGTCGTCGTGGTAGGAATCGCCGTGGATGTCGTCTGATGAGTCGGAGTGGGATTCCCTATCTGCTCTGTTGTCCGACCTTGGGCTGTCGGGCGGATGCTCTTGGTCTGAGCCACCCTCGTCCGCATCCGATCCCACTGGGAGCATTCCTCTGGCGCGCATTTGCGCATCTATATCCCACTCATGGCGAAGGAGTTCCTCGGCAGAGAAGAGTCTACCAGCGATGGTGTAACCAGAGGTTGGGTCAACGAAGGATTTTCTGGAGCAATCTGGGCAGCTACAGACACGAGTGGAAACCTTGGGGGCTTTCAAGGTCTTCACGTGCCGCTGGAAAGCCTCTGCCTGCTCAAAACGCTTGCCGGGATATTTTATCTTCGTGCCCTGTTCGGTATAGTGACCCTTGGAACATTGAATACAGCGACAAATGTTGTCGGTCATCCCTCGGGCTCCCGGAGGGCCTGGGGGTGCAGCATTGAAAGAGACGATACTGAATTGAGTGAGACCGGTCAAGAGACCAGTAATCCGAACACTCGTTGATAGCATCAATGATTGGCACAGCCTCGTCGACGGCCACTGGCCGTCGACGAGGCTGTGCCCCCTAATACTCTCATCTTCTCTCTCCTATCCTCTCAACCAATTCTCAGCGCAGCTGTTGACCCACAGCTGTGGCTTGTCCATTTCCCCCTTCTGACCTGGGCTTGTTTCCAGTGGTAACTACTTTATCACAAATTCACACGTCATAGCAGCTGGGCTCAGGCTGTTTCGCAAATTTTGGCAAGCCAAAAAAAACCCATTTGAACTTGATTTGAACCGTGCATTTCACCATTTGCTAACCTTCGCAAACTAAATGCCTTAGAAGCGGCTCAAACCGTTTGAAAATGGTAAGAAACAGTTGGAGCGTTATCTCCGAATGCATATCATTTCGAAAGTTTGGGCCCAACATGCGACAACAAAGTCTGTGATGGGATATGCTTTGTAAGCCTTGTCAGTAGCGAATGCCTGCCAACCCTCCAGATGTCTGGCGCCTATCCCGGGCTAATGCACCCTGGATCCACTCTGGCATCCAAAGCGGTTCGCTCGACGCCAAACAGGTTGCCCACGACCTCGCGGTCCTAATTGATCCCAGCGACCAGGAATTGGTGAACACTTTAACAACCTTCTTCCAGGGGGTATCGGACTTCGATAGAACGGGATGCGACCTCAAAGCGACGGCAGGCACTCTAAACGGTCAACAGCGGGCTGAAGCGGTCTTCCACCATCTGGGCATTCGCATCCTCGAATTATCCCCCGCGCCAGTGAAAAGCAAGGAACACGACTGGATCTGCTCTAGTCTGGCCCCTTTGGCCCTGGCAGATCGGCTGGCATGGTTAGCGCAACCCTCAAAACAAGCCCCCCTGTTTGCCCCCGGCCGCGCGCATTTCCAAACCAGAAGGATCGACTTAAGTCCGGTGTGCGTGTACCAGACTTTTCCGTGACCCCATATCAACCACATATCATCAGCACGAAATCAAGAACTGGTGGGAATCACTGAGGGTACTCAAAGTTGCCATGAATGTACCCAGTGAACCGTTGTTCCACCCTGCAAAGATGGAATCAGCGCCACGCACATCTCGCTGTATGCAGTTGCAAAAGGGCACAAAGGGCGTGAAGATTGGCATGTTGAAATTAAACCTTGAGGGTTTCGTGTACGGTCTCAAGGCCTTCTTACTGGTAACGTGGTCTAATTAACGCCTGCTTCATTTCTAATTTACCTTCTTATTTCACCCAGGGAGACCCTACATTCAATCGGGACACACGCGAGAAGCTTGTGAGAAGGTGTGTCTTGATGTTCAGTGCGCACCAATTGTGATTTACTTCCTTAGTGACATAACGCCTGAGTGGTCGGATGCAGAGATCGAGAACGCCATCGAGGAGACGAGGATTCTGGAGCTATGCTCTCCTATCTTCATGGCGTGCCTCTTCTACTCGCCGGGCATCCTCACCAAAACTGGGATTACAGATCACACCCCGTGGCCATTCGCCGACTCATGGATGTGTCGGGGAAACCTTCACCTCCTCGACGACGCGAACACGAACCTCATTAGCATTGATCGCACATTTTGGATCCTACTATTACGTGCAGCCCTAGGAAAGATTTCTTTGGACCAAATTGTGCCAAGCTTCTTCAACGACCTCAACGTCAGTCGAATTCTTGAGACTTGTCCAACTTCTGCTGAAATGTCCTGCCTGCGTAAGTTCCTCTTTTTTTGAGTCTACGAAACGCGATTCATCTTTACTAGATATTCCATCGGCTGGAGATTTTAATCCCCCCATAACGGGTCCCTTGACGTTAACGGGGTCCATAATGGACAATACCGACTTAATCCAGATGAAAGCGGCAGAATACTACGACTTTGAATTCAATTTCGATGGCTCTTTCGATACGGATCTCTCCCAGACTCAGAGTCGCGCCACCATCTCTGTTCCCACCACCGCTTCACTTCCAGTCGTCGCGAGCACACATCCCCTTACCCAGACTGGAAGCGTTGTCAGTAATGGCAAGGAAGTCGAGGGTGGAGGCGGCCAAGAGAAGCGCATACATGGCGAGGGGGAGTGACCGAAAAGGACAACGAAGTCGAGGGTGGAGGCGGTCAAGAGAAGCGCATACATGGCGAGAGGGGAGTGACCGAGAAGGACAACGAACAGAAGGAGGGGGAGAGCGATAGTAACGAGCCACCCAAAAAGAAGCGCAAAGCAAACTCTGTCGATAAGTCTGATCGCAAACTGCGTCCGAGGAGCACCCAGCAGTATTGAGCACCCCAGTGGCATTGATTCCCCCCACATCCTCAGACGCCGTAACCCGGCCGAAGCTCCGGTCAAAACGCAGTGCGAAGGCACCTACGCCTGCAGGTTCGCATCCCTCGACCTGGGTGGCTGTGTCGGACGGCTGGGCGGTTCCAACATTGCGCGAGGCCGAGGTCCTGGAAACTGCGAAGCGGCTTGATCCCACCAAGCTGTACGACGTCTGGCACACCCCACTGCCCATCGATTATTGGGTTTTCAGTCCAACAACCGCTGATGGCGGCCTGCAAGCAGAGAAAAAAACATTCCATTATCGTCCGTTTGCAGCAACGGTCAGTGCTCTGGCTCGGTGCTCGTCCTCCCTGTATGATTTTTTTTTTCAGGCAGAAGAAGACCTGAAGGCCTTACGAAATTATGGACTCGCAGCCCACTGGGACGCACCGTCTTATCACCCACCGGGTTCCCCTTCATGTAGACCCGTTAGCTCAGAGATCTGTTCTGACGGCGATGCAATTGGACCTGATCAGCTCTCCGACATTGTTCCTGGCCCCAACATCTCCGTGATTTTTGTGGCTGCTGAAGAAAAAACTGGGGAAAAGCTGGCGGGGAGGCAGATGCAAGAGCTTCTACGTAATCGCTGTGCTCTCATTATCAGCAAGACCCCGTACAACCATGACGGCCAGGAATTTACCTTCAATGAGGAGAGCTTTGCACGGTTCACCAATGTGGAGCGCCTTGCATTTGTTCAAGGTCGGTATGCGTCACAGTTTGTTCCCGACAGGAACTAAGAAGGTGGATAGATTTGGGAGCTCGAAGCCCAACTCACGATCTGAAGCTGGTTGCTGGCCGGCCGAGCGACTTGCTCTATTGCAGCGAGCAACGGCGGCACAGAGAGGGTCTCACTCCTCCAGGCAAGTAGCGGCTGAGAACCAGGTCTTGAACCTGCTTTCAAACAGACTCCCCAGCAGATCGATGCCAGCGCCATCGGGATGGACGTACGCAGCTCCGAAATTCACTGGGGCAGACCTTAATATTCATTTAGACGACTGCTAGCCATGAATTTGCGACCTCTTGGCTTCAGGATCTTGCGACCATACCTGAATTCTCCTTTCCCCACGACGAGGTGAAATGGGGCGTCTTCGCCACCGAAGGCGCCATGACTGGATACGCGGCGATGTGCTCTTTACCGGGATAATGTTGGCATCTGGTGAAAAACTGTTGTGGGATCGGGCGTCGAAGAGAAGGCGTCAAGTCGCATCGCGGGAATATTAGGAGTCGAAACGCCTTCGATGGTTTCGATGGATGGACATCTATGACCGACATCTATGAGTTCGAGATGGTGCATCTTGACCGATATACAACACTGTAAGTCTGTTGAACGCCCGCAGTCGCCCGTCTAATATTCCGCAGATATACCCGCAAACAATGTACTGTGTCCTCAGTATTACGGACTGTATTGCCACAGGCGTCCACGGCATTCCCATCGGCAACGCATTGCTCTGTGCTGATGATGCTGCAATTCGATCGTGTCAAGCATCACCACCAACGCAGATCATGAACCTGCACGGCGATTCCTGCTGCGCATATTCATCTACATTTCCCGAGCCTTCACCGACGCTGCGAAGGCAAAGAAGGCAGTTCCTACAGAGATGCGGCAGCATTTGCCCGACCTTGGCACCGCCGATGGAATTCTCGATGTCTTGGCCCTTCGAAGCTTTGTGATTTTATTCATGGCCCTGACTTCGTCTGCATATCCACATCAATCGCCGGCACAGTGTGGGGCCTCATGCACGAGCTCTGCCATTCAACACAAACCTGTGGAAGGAAATCATGTGCTCGTGGACCCTGGCGCTCGAGCTCGATATGCACATTCTCGAGGCCTTCGAGTTTGAGCAATCAGCGGGGTCCGGCCCTGGGAATTTTCGAGGAGGCCGGCAATGTGAGTGGCAACCCGAATGCGCGTAGCAGGTATCGAACTCATCTCTCAATTTCAGATTGTACTTTTGGAAATGGCAGCCTCCATGGTGAAATACCGGGAGGATAGGCCAGATCTGAAACTACCGAAAGAGTTCACGACACCGGAATTCACAGCTCAACTCCGCCAGATGCTGGGCCGGTTCGATCTCCGTCGCCAGCATTTCAACCATGAAAACTACGAGAACGTCAGCAAGCCCCACCATGAGGTAGACCTCTGCGGTCCCAGCAGAAGCGTTCGGAGAGCTGCCACTAGTCAAGAGGTTCGATGATTGTCTGGGTAAGGAGGATCACACTTTTTTGTTGGTCTGGGACGCGGAGACCTTACCATTCAAGCTTCTTCCGCGCGACTGATTTAATTTTACAACCACATCCAAGTCCGTATACGTGCATCGCACTCAAACTAGACTTGAAACGTTCGACTCAAGTGGCTTATTGCTTGTTGTTGGTCTGGGATACGGAAAATCCACCGCTCCGTGCATCCGGAATATAGATTGAATTGTGCGCAATACGTGTTCTTTACCACTCATAAAGGGCCTCCATTTCCGCCTGCTGCAATAGTACCCACAACAAGAGCAACAGGAGTCCTCCAATTATGAAAAATGCACCCCAGACAAAGAACCGTCCAGGGGCGGGTACCGTCTTTCTTCTCCTTGTCCTCGATGTTTGTAGATTTAAGCCCCTCGGCCTCAAAAATCCGCTTGACCTCCTCGATATCTGGAAGTGTGTGAGTACGTATCAACGGAGCACTGTAGGCAGCCACTTACGGGAAAACAGTGCCCACAAATCAATCCACAAGGTGAGCAACGAGATTCCCACCGCCAGGATGGACGCGGTGTTGAACCACATGCACTTAATCGGTCGTTTCGGGGCCAGCGGCTCAACAAGGACAAGCTGAACTCTGTTCTCGGGCTCCACTTCTTCTTTCCCCGGGAGCGGAGGAAAGTACGAGAGGATTCTAGTTAAAGACCGTGAGCCTCGATCAACTTCAGTTCAGGCCGAATGATGGCTTTACCGTGCATAAATTGCTCATACTCCGATTCACTTTCATCCTCAATCTCCCCAATCGCCGCGAACAGTATCCACAAATCAATCCACAAGATGAGTAACGAGAGTCCCCAGTGCCGCGATGTCGAACCACTTGAGGGCCTGTGGCTCAAGGATAAGCTGAACTCTGTTCTCGGGCTCCGCTTCGTGCTCCACGTCAGGCTCCACTTCCTCCTCTACCGTCGTGGGCCGAAGGGGAAAACAGGAGGATTCTAGTCAAAGAGCGTGAGCCTGGATCAGCTTCAGCTCAGGTTGAATGGTGGCTTTACCGGGCGTTGATTGCTCATACTCCGCTCCACTTTCATCTTCCACTTCCTCCTCTATTGTCGCGAGCCGAAAACAACGACGGGAGGATCCTAGTCAAAGAGTGTGAGCCTGGAGCAGCTTCAGTTCAGGTTGAATGACGGCTCACCAGGCGTCCATTGCTCATACTCCGATCCGCTTCCAGCGTCAACCTCCCCAAGAGCCGTGAACTGGTCAAGACAATGTGCGACTGCCCTGCTCTCGTCAGGCTCGGCCTGCACTTCTTCCACCACTGCGGGGGCGTGAAACGAATGTTCCGATTCCCTGACTTCCGTTGTCTTGCTTGGATTTAGATCCTCATACAAACCCAGTCCCATCTCGGCTGCCAATGAAGGATGATCCTGTAAAATTGCGGTAAGTTTGCGAAAGGATTGATAACATCAAGATCTTTACTTCGGTGTTCGCAGAGAGCGCAATATCCGTTTGCGATACGGTGCAATATATCTGGAGGATGTCGGCTTTCATTACCTCAATCTCTTGTTCCAAGGATGAAACTGAGCTGCGATGATTCATCTGTCTGGAGTTCAACCGATCCAAGCGCTCCGAGATTGAGAAAACTGTACAAATATGATTAAAGGTCGTTGGCGGGGTTGCTACACCGATGACTTACCGGCATTCTGGGTTTGAAGCGAGGCTGCACGAGACACTGAAGATAGTCCTTCCTGGAGCGTTTTTATTTTCCGATCCTGTGCGGCTTTCTGTAGCTCTATTTGGTTTATCTGGGCTCTGAGATATTTAATTCCAGCGGCGGCCGAACGCCTGGTATGACCGAGTTTTTGTTCCAGTTGCACATTTCTTTCCTCCAAGATCGCGAAAATAGACTCTAGATTCTGCTCAGATGAAACAGCTCTCGAGTTCTAGAAACAAATTAGCATGCGAGACCCAGTGGCTGGGGTAGATATTTAACCAATTTTTGCTTTGCTCGATGGACTCGGAGGATAAACCCCTCAAACGGATGACCTTCGTCGTCCTCCATCTCCCAAAGTGCCCCGGAAAGTGCTGGTAGGATGAAAGGTGGAATAGAAGCTCTGAGCCTATAATATAATAATTACGCAAAGGCCTTTGTGAGTGTTGAGCCACTCGCAAACAATGATCAGACAAATCGATTAAATTGCCCTACGGCAAGCCGTCCATGAGATGCGCCTCGCTTTAGTTTTTTCTCTTGGCTGTGAAGACCCCGCTTGATATGGACGGCGACTCTGACGTTGTCCGAGTTACAGGAAAAGGAGGGTGCTGAACCTTGTCGTGCAATGGAGCTTTTTGCAGGCTGTGCCGATCTCAAACGGGACGAAGACAAAGGGCTTTCTTGGCTGTAGGGTACAAAAACGCGTCGGCAACTTCACCTCCCTTGCATTACCATGACCGCCCCGACCGAAGCATCCCAGACTAAGTTTCACGAAGTGGCATGTTAAAATTGGGTCCATCGTGACAGGTTGCTGACCTGATGCAGGACTCCGACTGGCTCCTTGTCAGCGTCAGCCAGAGTCGGGATTTCCCGATTTATGCGGACGTCATAAAATGCATGGAAAAACCTTGATAAGGTACGTTTCCCGCTAGAACTATGAGATGAACACTCGGCTGATACAAGGCAGGCCATTCATAACCTCACAGCGGTATGTGCAGCCCAGAAGGTTCGTGCCAGTGGCCGCGCTCGGATTGCACCGATCTCATTATGCAACAGACGTGGGGGGAATCAGCAAGACTCTGGACAAAGAATGAGTTGGATGAGGAGCAGAGGACCGCACTCCATTTGACCGCCCTTCTTCGCGGATGTCGAGACCGTTCACACGGAGTTAGAAAAGTTTGCTGGACGACCTAAACTAGGAATGATAGCATCAGCATCAGTTGTATCTTAAAATAGACAAAGAGCCTCTTACCGTCTTACCAACGACCTCCCAACCATGGATCGCCCCTCGATTTCGCTCCCATTTCGAAGAGGCTACCCAAGATGTCCCTGGAAGACTTTCGTCGGGATGTATCTCAAGGTTTCCAGAGTTACTCGCAGTCACGCTCTGACTCTGAGCCCACCGGCGAAGTTGAATAACCGTGCGCAGCCTGACCACCACTCTTGAATTATTCTAATGCCACACTTCTAGCCGTGAGAGCGGGTTCAGTCTTGAGGATTTTAAGAGGGAGATAGTGTATACTCAGGGTCTGTCCCGTCTTCATCACCTCGCAGTGGCTACTCGCTCATTATTACCAAAGGTACTGCCTACGAAGACAGCTCAGCGGGCGCGGAAGAACCTGTTGAGACCATGTTCAGTCTCCACGACTTCCAAAGGAACTGGGCTTAAAGCTGACGGTCTGTTCATAGGCTTGATTATTACTGTTCGATCTAATCGGACTGTTATCAAAGCAAATGTTGGCTTGGTCGAGGAAGGTGCACTCCAGGAAACTGGCCAGCGACAGCCCCTAACAGCAGCACTATCGGCACTCCGCCCATGAAGCAAATTGTGTCAGCCCTACCGATCGGGAATTCGTGTGTGGTGGCTTAACGTGTTCTTCATTACTCTGATTGCTCTCCCAGATCCAGAAGCGATGATGGGCAACTGGAAATAAGGGTGAAGCAGGAGCCAGGCCTCAAAGACCTCGCCACGGAGACAAAGTCCGGGTTTGTGATTTGCCCAAGGCTTGCGGAATGGGAAACTTACTGCTTTATAGGAAAAGACAGTCCAAATCCGCGGGCACTTCGTACGGGGCAAATCGCCAAAAAAAGTGAGTGCTTCGTTGAAATACTGCGTATTTCGTCAATTGAGCGGGTCGTCGAACGAAGGAAAAACGAATGCGGTATCTGTAAACAGACCGGTCATAATGCTCGGACCTGTGGTCAGCAGTCCCCAGAATCGATCCTCGACAAGGGACTCCGACGACTCGGATGAGGGTTCTGTTGACTCCGATAGGGCGGACTCACCGATACCCAGTGCAAAGTGGGATTGAGCCACCGGGCTATCGTAGTACACAGCCCGAATAAATACACATGTCCGGTAGAGGTTCTGGTGTCTTATACAGTCGAGGTTTCGAGCATTCAGATTCAATGTGGGAATAAGGCCACCGTGTTTCGTTAGACTTGTTGATGCAATCCGCAATCCAGCATTTACTGGTGCTGGTGCTCGAGGACAGTGGGCGGCTCACCGAAGGCGGAGCAAGCGTGGATACAACGGAGCTATTGAGGTCTGAACGCGGATAAAGAAAGCGACAAGAAGGTCGAAAGAGTCGTCGATCGGTGGGGCGGCCCAACATCTCGCCTTTGACCACCACAAACTGTGATACAGCCTCGCGTTGGCAGTGGAGCAAGCTCTTTATTCATGTGGTTATGCACTAAAGTGAGGGGAGCTTGCAATCCTTAGTCTAGTATGTAGTAATGCCGTTATTCCAATCCTCTTGTCCACCCCGCACCGCCCTTGAGCAAACTTGCCAGAACCTGACCACACAGCGTGCACACCACGGCGGCACTGCCGTCTCGTTCACCCTGCATTGACCCTTCACAGAGTCGAATTGTCTGTGGACAGAATCTAAATGACAAGGTTTCCCGGGCAAGGAAACCGCGGACTTATGTGTCGTTTGGTGCGCAAGGACTCGCTCTGGGACTTGATGCCAATTCCGTGTGCTACCTTGCCGCCGATGTGTCCGAAGCAGCGCATGTAAGCACGGGAGACGATGCCCCACAAGACGTCGCACTCAGCGCGCACCCAAATATCCCGTGGCCTGCCTTATAATAGTCGAATCGGCGCGTAAGCGCGCGGAGAAGGTAACCTTCTCTGCACCGGCGCCTGCGGAACCTGCGCGTTCTGCGAAAGTTGCTTCCAACGAGGGTCAGAAAACTGACACAAAGTTGAATCTGAACTTACTGTTGAAGAACAGTCGAGGTTGGTTGAGCAGAATATCAACAAACTCAAACTGCAGAAGAAGCAACTGGATAACTTGAAGTCGGCCCAGGCCAGAGCGACTGGTTATCCCAAGTCCAGCGCGTCTCGTGCTCGCAAAATCGAGACTCCCCACCGGCAGAGAACTTCTTTGAAAGGGCTGTGCGGGATAAATCTGCAAAGGCAGACCCCGGCGGGGCGCGTCGAGCCCGCGCTTGTCGTCCAAGCGTCAGCGTGGACACGAGCCAAAGCAGAAAAATGCTGCTGAAACCTATTCCGCCGACTTGGTACAATGGAGAGCCTAACGCGAACGCGATTCAGCGTTTTGCCCGAGAGTCCAAGGCTTACCTGAAGATGGGGCGAGTTCCCGAGGAGGATCACGTCTTCTTCGTGTCTTATTACTTGGATGGCAAAGCCTTGTATTTTTACAATCAAATAATAGTCGTCCCCGACGAAGAGACTTGGACACTGAAGCGTTTCTCGTGGACTTATTTGAGTTCTGTTTCCCCGTTGATTTCCGCAACTCACAGAGAAAGCGGTTAAACCGCTGCTTCCAGGGTGCCAAGGAAGTCGCGGCCCATGTGGCTGAATGGTCTGAGATTTACAACACTATCAGGTTGGGAGAAACTCAGGAAAAAATCGTGAAATTGTTTAACAGCTTCACTTACGCCATTCAAACTGAAATATATCGGAAGGGTCTTGACCCTAAGGTTTCCACATGGGAAGATGTCGTTAGGGCAGCAGAACAAGCAGAGTTCTTGCTGAAGATCGCTGCGAAGAACCATGAGCTGGGCGATGGGCCTGCTGAAAACTCAAGTCAGCAGGCATCTGGTAAACGGGCTGATTCGCATCAGCAGAACCAGAGCCACACCTCACCTTCGCGCGGTGGATTCCGCGGTCGTGGCCGTGGTCGTGGAGGGCGTCTGAACTCGTCGCAACCTCGCGAAGAGGTCATGCGTACTTCGTCGGCCGGTGTGAACACTAAATCCGAGAAGTCGGGTGATAAATCTAGTAATGGCATGTCAGCGCAGAAGCGGAATGAATTACTTACCAAAGGTCTTTGCTTCAAGTGCGAAGACCCTGGACATCTGGCTCGCAACTGCCCGACAAACCATTCAGTACCTTCAAAAAAGAAGGGAAAGCCGCCGGGTTTTAGCGCCCATGCGATGCACATTACCGAACGTGTTTCGCGTGACGCCTTGTACGAAAGTACGGAGGTGCTTGATTCTTCGCTTTGCAGTTTGAGCTGGCAGGAGTCGAGAAGGGCGGGGAACGCCTACAATCTTTCGTTGAATCTGAACAGGATTTTGAGTTAATTTCTGAACAATTGGTCTTAATCCGACTCGCCTTTGTATCGGAAGCGCTAACACCGTTCCTCTCGAAGGTGTCGCGACTGCTCGGGTGCTCGCTGGAAGCATTGGATTAGAGGAAACCTCTCTACAGGCGGCTCGGGAAGAGTTAATGGAATATGCCAAACCAATTTGTAAAACTGCGATTGAGACGGGCTTACCGCCGTTCCAGGCAATTAACCATTCCGTTCCTCTTATTGACGAGGATAAAATTTACCATTGGAGACCTTCAAGATGCCCTGAGGCGCTTCGCCCGCAATGGGATGCTAAACGGAAGACTTATATTCAAGCCGGCCACTGGGAAGTTACAAGTATTGGGAATACTTCGCCAATGCTCTTGATTCCCAAGGTTAAATCAAACCCGCCTGAACTTCGTGTAGTGGTGGACTTGGGTGAGCGCAACGCCAACACAAAGAAGATGAATTCCACCTCTTCCTGACATGGAAGGTATCCTGCATCGCGTCTCGCGATGCCAATTTCGGTCCCTGATTGACGGTCAGAATGTGTACGAACAGATTCGGATTATCCCCGAACACGTACCTCGTACCGCGGTGAGCACACCAGATGGCAATATGATCAGCCTAGTCCTCCAGCAGGGGGACTGCAATGCACCAGCAACTTATCAATCCCTTATGAACTATTTGTTCAGCGAGTTTATCGGAGTTTTCATGGACGTTCATTTGGACGATATTATTGTCTACTCCAACACGCTCGAAGAGCACATTGAGCATGTCAAGAAAATTATCGATATTCTGAAAAAGGAGAAGCTTTACCTGAGCGAGAACAAGCTTCAGTTGCTCCAGGCCGAGTTGAAAGTTCTTGGACGCGTGGTCGATGACGCCGGTATCCGGATGGACCCCCACAAAGTCGACGTTGTCTTCAACTGGAAGACTCCGACGAACCGGGACTTGCTTCGCGGTTACATTGGATCCGTGCGCTTGCTGACGATATACCAGATGTTCGTATTCCTATGGGCATTTTACACAGTCTAACCAGTGACTCCGTCCCATTTCAGTGGGAATTCACTCACCAACGAGCGTTCGAAGACGTCAGACAGCTGATATCTGGAGCTAAAGATCATCATCGCGTACCAATGGAATGTGGGCCTGACAAACCGCAAATTTGGCTCGTGACCGATGGTTGTTCCTCCGGAGTAAGTATCTGGAGTGGTTGGCCAGGGCGACGATTGGGAGAACGCCAAAGTTGCGGTGTTCTTCCCTGCCAAGCTGAACTCGTGCTCAGCAAAACTACCCGGTACACGAAATCAAAATGCTCGCCGGGGTCGAGGCAATGCTACAGCATCGCGATATCCTGCAAGGCTGCTCGTTTAAATGGGTGACTGATCACAAGGGCTTCGTTCACCTTTTAAAGCAAAAGGACCTGTTGGGCCGCGAAGCGCGTTGGATTGAGAAGATTTCTATCTTCGACTCCGAGGCGGTATACATACCCGGCTCTGAAAACGTCTTGGCGGATGCTTTATCGCATATTCGAACGAGGCGCCGGGCACGGTGCGCGCGCGTTCGGAGTGTACCTATCACGACGTGATTGACAACAACACTTTGGAGATTAATGCGATTTCTATGCCTGTCTTCGCGGGTCTTGATGTGATGGCCTTGACGAGCGACCGGGTTACCCGTTCGATGGCGAAAGCGGCAAGAGAGGCTGACTCTAAGTGAAGCCTACGACGCTAAGTCAGGGTCAAGCGACGTTGAGTCAACTTTTGAATCCAAAACCGGTTCGGCTCCAAAGGAGGGCCGGAGTACCAAGAAAAATTCCCGAAAACCCGATCTGCAAAGGCATCTGGGGTGTACAACATCCCAGAGACCAGCGCAGATGGACGTCGAAGCCAAGAGCAGAATGATGCCCGCGCATCGCCACCTGTCATTGATCCGCCGGCAAATGCTAGAATCGAATACGTAGTGCTTCTCACGCCAACAACTCTCCTCCTCCCTCTTCGGTGTTTAACGCTGAAGATGAGGCCGAGCTCGCTCGCGAACTAGGCGATTCGGACGAGTCTCCGACTAAGGTTATTAAATCTGGCTGGCATGGACTGGACAAGCAATTACGGCGAAGATCAATTCTATGACGGTGTTTATCGGACTAAAATACGATGTCATTGGATGTCATTGGATGCAATTCAATTTTTTCAGTGCTATTTCGATGCAGATCAATGCAGTTCAGTGCAATGTAATGCAACTCGATGCAGTCCCGGGTGCAACTCGATGCAATGCAATGCATTTCGATGCAAATGTACTTCCTCTTCGGCCGAGAGTTTGATCCGTTGCACTGCATTGTACTGCATTGCATCGAACTTTGCATCGACCTTCCCAACAAGGGACCGCATAAATACTGCATTGATTTGCACTGATGCACTTCTTTTTGATGTTTCCGGGCGATCTTTAGGGCGACTCCTATCTCGGCTACTTTTGGGTCAAATCCTCACAAATCTTACCTCGACCAGCAAGATCGCGTGTTCCCTCTTTGTCTCTTACACCGATGACCGCCCACTACCTCCCAGCCCGCGTTGCCGAGTATTGGGCTGCAATACATGTGCCGGACTGCCCAAACTGGGAAGCAAACATGGCAAACAGCAAGTTATGTGTACGGCGGAATTTAATTCTGCACATCCGCAGTGGTACAAAGGCGTTGATCAAAGGGGGGTTTGGGCTCGGGGGAGATGTTCCAAGGACCCTACCATCTCAGAAGAAAAAACGCAGATCAGGCGCTGTCGGTGCAGACGCACAGATTTAACCGATCGGATTCTGTCTGTGTACGGCGCAATTTAATTCTGCACATCCGCGGTGGTGCAAAGCCAACCAGCAGCGGTGGGTTTGGGCTCGGGGGAGATGTTCCAACGACCCTACCATCTCAGAAAAAAAAACGCGGATCAGGCGCTGTCGGTGCAGACGCACAGATTTAACCGATCGGATTCTGTCTGTGTACCGCGGAATTTAATTCTGCACATCCGCGGTGGTGCAAAGGCGTTGATCAAAGGTGGGTTTGGGCTCGGGGGAGATGTTCCAATGACCCTACCATCTCAGAAAGAAAAACGCGGATCAGGCGCTGTCGGTGCAGACGCACAGATTTAACCGATCGGATTCTGTCTGTGTACGGCGGAATTTAATTCTGCACATCCGCGGTGGTGCAAAGGCGTTGATCAAAGGTGGGTTTGGGCTCAGGGGGAGATGTTCCAATGACCCTACCATCTCAGAAAGAAAAACGCGGATCAGGCGCTGTCGGTGCAGACGCACAGATTTAACCGATCGGATTCTGTCTGTGTACGGCGGAATTTAATTCTGCACATCCGCGGTGGTGCAAAGGCGTTGATCAAAGGGTGGGTTTGGGCTCGGGGGAGATGTTCCAATGACCCTACCATCTCAGAAAGAAAAACGCGGATCAGGCCGCTGTCGGTGCAGACGCACAGATTTAACCGATCGGATTCTGTCTGTGTACGGCGGAATTTAATTCTGCACATCCGCGGTGGTGCAAAGGCGTTGATCAAAGGTGGGTTTGGGCTCGGGGGAGATGTTCCAATGACCCTACCATCTCAGAAAGAAAAACGCGGATCAGGCCGCTGTCGGTGCAGACGCACAGATTTAACCGATCGGATTCTGTCTGTGTACGGCGGAATTTAATTCTGCACATCCGCGGTGGTGCAAAGCCAACCAGCAGCGGTGGGTTTGGGCTCGGGGGAGATGTTCCAACGACCCTACCATCTCAGAAAGAAAAACGCGGATCAGGCCGCTGTCGGTGCAGACGCACAGATTTAACCGATCGGATTCTGTCTGTGTACGGCGGAATTTAATTCTGCACATCCGCGGTGGTGCAAAGGCGTTGATCAAAGGTGGGTTTGGGCTCGGGGGAGATGTTCCAATGACCCTACCATCTCAGAAAGAAAAACGCGGATCAGGCGCTGTCGGTGCAGACGCACAGATTTAACCGATCGGATTCTGTCTGTGTACGGCGGAATTTAATTCTGCACATCCGCGGTGGTGCAAAGGCGTTGATCAAAGGTGGGTTTGGGCTCAGGGGGAGATGTTCCAACTGACCCTACCATCTCAGAAAGAAAAACGCGGATCAGGCGCTGTCGGTGCAGACGCACAGATTTAACCGATCGGATTCTGTCTGTGTACGGCGGAATTTAATTCTGCACATCCGCGGTGGTGCAAAGGCGTTGATCAAAGGGTGGGTTTGGGCTCGGGGGAGATGTTCCAATGACCCTACCATCTCAGAAAGAAAAACGCGGATCAGGCGCTGTCGGTGCAGACGCACAGATTTAACCGATCGGATTCTGTCTGTGTACGGCGGAATTTAATTCTGCACATCCGCGGTGGTGCAAAGGCGTTGATCAAAGGTGGGTTGGGCTCGGGGGAGATGTTCCAACTGACCCTACCATCTCAGAAAGAAAAACGCGGATCAGGCGCTGTCGGTGCAGACGCACAGATTTAACCGATCGGATTCTGTCTGTGTACGGCGGAATTTAATTCTGCACATCCGCGGTGGTGCAAAGCCTAACCAGCAGCGGTGGGTTTGGGCTCGGGGGAGATGTTCCAACGACCCTACCATCTCAGAAAGAAAAACGCGGATCAGGCGCTGTCGGTGCAGACGCACAGATTTAACCGATCGGATTCTGTCTGTGTACGGCGGAATTTAATTCTGCACATCCGCGGTGGTGCAAAGGCGTTGATCAAAGGGTGGGTTTGGGCTCGGGGGAGATGTTCCAATGACCCTACCATCTCAGAAAGAAAAACGCGGATCAGGCGCTGTCGGTGCAGACGCACAGATTTAACCGATCGGATTCTGTCTGTGTACGGCGGAATTTAATTCTGCACATCCGCGGTGGTGCAAAGGCCTAACCAGCAGCGGTGGGTTTGGGCTCGGGGGAGATGTTCCAACGACCCTACCATCTCAGAAAGAAAAACGCGGATCAGGCGCTGTCGGTGCAGACGCACAGATTTAACCGATCGGATTCTGTCTGTGTACGGCGGAATTTAATTCTGCACATCCGCGGTGGTGCAAAGGCCGTTGATCAGCAGGTGGGTTTGGGCTCGGGGGAGATGTTCCAACGACCCTACCATCTCAGAAAGAAAAACGCGGATCAGGCGCTGTCGGTGCAGACGCACAGATTTAACCGATCGGATTCTGTCTGTGTACGGCGGAATTTAATTCTGCACATCCGCGGTGGTGCAAAGGCGTGATCAGCAGGGTGGGTTTGGGCTCGGGGGAGATGTTCCAACGACCCTACCATCTCAGAAAGAAAAACGCGGATCAGGCCGCTGTCGGTGCAGACGCACAGATTTAACCGATCGGATTCTGTCTGTGTACGGCGGAATTTAATTCTGCACATCCGCGGTGGTGCAAAGGCGTTGATCAAAGGTGGGTTTGGGCTCGGGGGAGATGTTCCAATGACCCTACCATCTCAGAAAGAAAAACGCGGATCAGGCGCTGTCGGTGCAGACGCACAGATTTAACCGATCGGATTCTGTCTGTGTACGGCGGAATTTAATTCTGCACATCCGCGGTGGTGCAAAGGCGTTGATCAAAGGGTGGGTTTGGGCTCGGGGGAGATGTTCCAACTGACCCTACCATCTCAGAAAGAAAAACGCGGATCAGGCGCTGTCGGTGCAGACGCACAGATTTAACCGATCGGATTCTGTCTGTGTACGGCGGAATTTAATTCTGCACATCCGCGGTGGTGCAAAGGCGTTGATCAAAGGGTGGGTTTGGGCTCGGGGGAGATGTTCCAATGACCCTACCATCTCAGAAAGAAAAACGCGGATCAGGCGCTGTCGGTGCAGACGCACAGATTTAACCGATCGGATTCTGTCTGTGTACGGCGGAATTTAATTCTGCACATCCGCGGTGGTGCAAAGGCGTTGATCAAAGGTGGGTTTGGGCTCGGGGGAGATGTTCCAATGACCCTACCATCTCAGAAAGAAAAACGCGGATCAGGCGCTGTCGGTGCAGACGCACAGATTTAACCGATCGGATTCTGTCTGTGTACGGCGGAATTTAATTCTGCACATCCGCGGTGGTGCAAAGCCGTTACCAGCAGGGTGGGTTTGGGCTCGGGGGAGATGTTCCAACGACCCTACCATCTCAGAAAGAAAAACGCGGATCAGGCGCTGTCGGTGCAGACGCACAGATTTAACCGATCGGATTCTGTCTGTGTACGGCGGAATTTAATTCTGCACATCCGCGGTGGTGCAAAGGCGTTGATCAAAGGTGGGTTTGGGCTCGGGGGAGATGTTCCAATGACCCTACCATCTCAGAAAGAAAAACGCGGATCAGGCGCTGTCGGTGCAGACGCACAGATTTAACCGATCGGATTCTGTCTGTGTACGGCGGAATTTAATTCTGCACATCCGCGGTGGTGCAAAGGCGTTGATCAAAGGGTGGGTTTGGGCTCGGGGGAGATGTTCCAACGACCCTACCATCTCAGAAAGAAAAACGCGGATCAGGCGCTGTCGGTGCAGACGCACAGATTTAACCGATCGGATTCTGTCTGTGTACGGCGGAATTTAATTCTGCACATCCGCGGTGGTGCAAAGGCGTGATCCAGAAGGTGGGTTTGGGCTCGGGGGAGATGTTCCAACGACCCTACCATCTCAGAAAGAAAAACGCGGATCAGGCGCTGTCGGTGCAGACGCACAGATTTAACCGATCGGATTCTGTCTGTGTACGGCGGAATTTAATTCTGCACATCCGCGGTGGTGCAAAGGCGTGATCAGCAGCGGTGGGTTTGGGCTCGGGGGAGATGTTCCAACTGACCCTACCATCTCAGAAAGAAAAACGCGGATCAGCCGCTGTCGGTGCAGACGCACAGATTTAACCGATCGGATTCTGTCTGTGTACGGCGGAATTTAATTCTGCACATCCGCGGTGGTGCAAAGGCGTTGATCAAAGGTGGGTTTGGGCTCGGGGGAGATGTTCCAATGACCCTACCATCTCAGAAAGAAAAACGCGGATCAGGCCGCTGTCGGTGCAGACGCACAGATTTAACCGATCGGATTCTGTCTGTGTACGGCGGAATTTAATTCTGCACATCCGCGGTGGTGCAAAGGCGTTGATCAAAGGTGGGTTTGGGCTCGGGGGAGATGTTCCAATGACCCTACCATCTCAGAAAGAAAAACGCGGATCAGGCGCTGTCGGTGCAGACGCACAGATTTAACCGATCGGATTCTGTCTGTGTACGCGGAATTTAATTCTGCACATCCGCGGTGGTGCAAAGGCGTGATCAAAGGGTGGGTTTGGGCTCGGGGGAGATGTTCCAACGACCCTACCATCTCAGAAAGAAAAACGCGGATCAGGCGCTGTCGGTGCAGACGCACAGATTTAACCGATCGGATTCTGTCTGTGTACGGCGGAATTTAATTCTGCACATCCGCGGTGGTGCAAAGCCTACCAGCAGCGGTGGGTTTGGGCTCGGGGGAGATGTTCCAACGACCCTACCATCTCAGAAAGAAAAACGCGGATCAGGCGCTGTCGGTGCAGACGCACAGATTTAACCGATCGGATTCTGTCTGTGTACGGCGGAATTTAATTCTGCACATCCGCGGTGGTGCAAAGGCCGTGATCAGCAGCGGTGGGTTTGGGCTCGGGGGAGATGTTCCAACTGACCCTACCATCTCAGAAAGAAAAACGCGGATCAGGCCGCTGTCGGTGCAGACGCACAGATTTAACCGATCGGATTCTGTCTGTGTACGGCGGAATTTAATTCTGCACATCCGCGGTGGTGCAAAGGCGTTGATCAAAGGGTGGGTTTGGGCTCGGGGGAGATGTTCCAATGACCCTACCATCTCAGAAAGAAAAACGCGGATCAGGCGCTGTCGGTGCAGACGCACAGATTTAACCGATCGGATTCTGTCTGTGTACGGCGGAATTTAATTCTGCACATCCGCGGTGGTGCAAAGGCGTTGATCAAAGGGTGGGTTTGGGCTCGGGGGAGATGTTCCAATGACCCTACCATCTCAGAAAGAAAAACGCGGATCAGGCGCTGTCGGTGCAGACGCACAGATTTAACCGATCGGATTCTGTCTGTGTACGGCGGAATTTAATTCTGCACATCCGCGGTGGTGCAAAGGCGTTGATCAAAGGTGGGTTTGGGCTCGGGGGAGATGTTCCAATGACCCTACCATCTCAGAAAGAAAAACGCGGATCAGGCGCTGTCGGTGCAGACGCACAGATTTAACCGATCGGATTCTGTCTGTGTACGGCGGAATTTAATTCTGCACATCCGCGGTGGTGCAAAGGCGTTGATCAAAGGGTGGGTTTGGGCTCGGGGGAGATGTTCCAATGACCCTACCATCTCAGAAAGAAAAACGCGGATCAGGCGCTGTCGGTGCAGACGCACAGATTTAACCGATCGGATTCTGTCTGTGTACGGCGGAATTTAATTCTGCACATCCGCGGTGGTGCAAAGGCGTTGATCAAAGGGGGGTTTGGGCTCGGGGGAGATGTTCCAATGACCCTACCATCTCAGAAAGAAAAACGCGGATCAGGCGCTGTCGGTGCAGACGCACAGATTTAACCGATCGGATTCTGTCTGTGTACGGCGGAATTTAATTCTGCACATCCGCGGTGGTGCAAAGGCGTTGATCAAAGGGTGGGTTTGGGCTCGGGGGAGATGTTCCAATGACCCTACCATCTCAGAAAGAAAAACGCGGATCAGGCCGCTGTCGGTGCAGACGCACAGATTTAACCGATCGGATTCTGTCTGTGTACGGCGGAATTTAATTCTGCACATCCGCGGTGGTGCAAAGGCGTTGATCAAAGGTGGGTTTGGGCTCGGGGGAGATGTTCCAATGACCCTACCATCTCAGAAAGAAAAACGCGGATCAGGCGCTGTCGGTGCAGACGCACAGATTTAACCGATCGGATTCTGTCTGTGTACGGCGGAATTTAATTCTGCACATCCGCGGTGGTGCAAAGGCGTTGATCAAAGGTGGGTTTGGGCTCGGGGGAGATGTTCCAATGACCCTACCATCTCAGAAAGAAAAACGCGGATCAGGCGCTGTCGGTGCAGACGCACAGATTTAACCGATCGGATTCTGTCTGTGTACGGCGGAATTTAATTCTGCACATCCGCGGTGGTGCAAAGGCGTTGATCAAAGGGTGGGTTTGGGCTCGGGGGAGATGTTCCAATGACCCTACCATCTCAGAAAGAAAAACGCGGATCAGGCGCTGTCGGTGCAGACGCACAGATTTAACCGATCGGATTCTGTCTGTGTACGGCGGAATTTAATTCTGCACATCCGCGGTGGTGCAAAGGCGTTGATCAAAGGGGGGTTTGGGCTCGGGGGAGATGTTCCAATGACCCTACCATCTCAGAAAGAAAAACGCGGATCAGGCGCTGTCGGTGCAGACGCACAGATTTAACCGATCGGATTCTGTCTGTGTACGGCGGAATTTAATTCTGCACATCCGCGGTGGTGCAAAGGCGTTGATCAAAGGGTGGGTTTGGGCTCGGGGGAGATGTTCCAATGACCCTACCATCTCAGAAAGAAAAACGCGGATCAGGCGCTGTCGGTGCAGACGCACAGATTTAACCGATCGGATTCTGTCTGTGTACGGCGGAATTTAATTCTGCACATCCGCGGTGGTGCAAAGGCGTTGATCAAAGGTGGGTTTGGGCTCGGGGGAGATGTTCCAACTGACCCTACCATCTCAGAAAGAAAAACGCGGATCAGGCGCTGTCGGTGCAGACGCACAGATTTAACCGATCGGATTCTGTCTGTGTACGGCGGAATTTAATTCTGCACATCCGCGGTGGTGCAAAGGCGTTGATCAAAGGGGGGTTTGGGCTCGGGGGAGATGTTCCAATGACCCTACCATCTCAGAAAGAAAAACGCGGATCAGGCGCTGTCGGTGCAGACGCACAGATTTAACCGATCGGATTCTGTCTGTGTACGGCGGAATTTAATTCTGCACATCCGCGGTGGTGCAAAGGCGTTGATCAAAGGGTGGGTTTGGGCTCGGGGGAGATGTTCCAATGACCCTACCATCTCAGAAAGAAAAACGCGGATCAGGCGCTGTCGGTGCAGACGCACAGATTTAACCGATCGGATTCTGTCTGTGTACGGCGGAATTTAATTCTGCACATCCGCGGTGGTGCAAAGGCGTTGATCAAAGGGGGGTTTGGGCTCGGGGGAGATGTTCCAATGACCCTACCATCTCAGAAAGAAAAACGCGGATCAGGCGCTGTCGGTGCAGACGCACAGATTTAACCGATCGGATTCTGTCTGTGTACGGCGGAATTTAATTCTGCACATCCGCGGTGGTGCAAAGGCGTTGATCAAAGGGTGGGTTTGGGCTCGGGGGAGATGTTCCAACTGACCCTACCATCTCAGAAAGAAAAACGCGGATCAGGCGCTGTCGGTGCAGACGCACAGATTTAACCGATCGGATTCTGTCTGTGTACGGCGGAATTTAATTCTGCACATCCGCGGTGGTGCAAAGGCGTTGATCAAAGGGTGGGTTTGGGCTCGGGGGAGATGTTCCAACTGACCCTACCATCTCAGAAAGAAAAACGCGGATCAGGCGCTGTCGGTGCAGACGCACAGATTTAACCGATCGGATTCTGTCTGTGTACGGCGGAATTTAATTCTGCACATCCGCGGTGGTGCAAAGGCGTTGATCAAAGGGGGGTTTGGGCTCGGGGGAGATGTTCCAATGACCCTACCATCTCAGAAAGAAAAACGCGGATCAGGCGCTGTCGGTGCAGACGCACAGATTTAACCGATCGGATTCTGTCTGTGTACGGCGGAATTTAATTCTGCACATCCGCGGTGGTGCAAAAAAAATCGATTTTAAAATTGATTATTATTTGCTGCCCTGGTACTGTCATTCGGATACCTCCAGCGACCTCAAAGTCGTCATTAAATGACCACCTTGCACCACTCTTGGTGCGCTTTTTTGCTGACCTGGTACCCCACCTGGGATCCCTCCCACGTACTCAGATGCCTTATCTCCTAGCAGCTTTGTGCCATCACGGATCTGAAGAAATATATTCTGCCATACCCCAGCAAATGTGCTGGCCAATTATAGCAAGCAATTCCAGGATATCACCTGTCCACAACCAAAATGTGCTCCATAGTTGTCTGAACCACAATTACCTATCGTTAACTTGGGAGTGTTTCAAGCTTCATTTTCGCACTTCCAGCCCGGTGCAAGTCACAATGAAGGGCAGAAGTAAATCCAGGAATCCGAGATTCAAGGAAATCATAATGATTTGAAGTAAAGTTTCCTTGCTTCAACTAAGTCCCCCAATATACAACCAAGTACGGCACAAAGCCTATTCAACTACCTCGCATGATCCATTCTCCTTCCTTCTCTCTACCGCCTTTACTAATGCTGTGGTGCAATTACACCTAATACACCTAATATATCATGCCCCGTGCCATTTATGTGAACAATCTGTGTGATGCCCGCCCGAGTTTCATTGCTTTGTCGCCTCTTGAGTGCCCACTTTTGTGCATCTTTTCCATCACTTTGAGCTCTTAAACCACTTTTAAAAGCAAACGGACCCAGCTAGAAAAAGAGGTCAACCTGTTTTTCTCTGTTACCACTTTCAACCCTTTTTTGTCTTTAAAAAGAGTAAAAGGAGCCAAAAACACACCTGGTCAAGTTGCCGATGCTTTACAATGTTCAAGCCTGAGATTCATTGATTGACCATCAATCGGGCATGACGGGCTGGTGAATTTACATTGGAGAAAACACCAGTTGTAAAAGCTCGGAGATTGAACCAACAAAAGGGTTTTGAGTGCCCAAGATGTTCTTTCTGGGTGGCCAACAAGTTTGTTTTGGCCAACGGAAAAGTGGCCCCGATATGGAAGGTGCTCAACCGGCACCTGCTGGGAATAGTGGGCTCGCTTAGCAGATCAGACGCCTCTTGAGTTCCTGGGTCTGCAGGTGTAGTAGCAAGGGTGCCATATCAGCAGAAAATTCGGTGCCTATGCCCAAGTTCAAATATCTTGGACAAGAGTGTCCCTGGGTCCGCAGGAAGTGTAGTGATGACTTCAATGTTTTCCGAGCAACAGGTGCTGCACATGCTTCCATTTAATCACAATATCTGGTTTCAGTTCCTGAGAAGCTCGACCCTGAAAGCTTAAACCGCATGCTATATACAGGCATACAGTCCCCAAATCCCCCCTCTCTCGACCCTCTAAGATCAATGCCAGTCGTTCACAGTAGGTCTATATCCCGCTTTTATTCGGCCTCAACAAAACATTTGCAGATTCTGCTCAGAGTCAGAGTAAAATGTTGCTGGTAAGTCACCACTTTCTGGCTAACTTATTCCCACAATGAAATTGAAGGACAGCCTTGTCCAACATATTTGACTTGCAGCAGAAAATCTGCCTACCAAATGACCGAAACTGGGCACTTCAGATTGTTCGGCCTGCGTCAGAAGCACTTGGGCACCAATCTTTCTCCCAAAATGCCACGCACATTCCTACGCTTCTGGCAGACCCAGGGACACCTTCGTCCGACATATTTTGACGTGCCACAGATCTGCAGCAGAAAGCTTGCTCACCGAATAATGAAATCTGGTTCCAAAACGTCCTCACCCACTCCTGTGATATCTCCAAGTTTGTCTCCTTAATATGTTGTACTTTGAAACAGTTTTAAAACCCTTTCTATTTGCCTCCAAAAGAAGAGCAGCAGCCACTGAGAGAGGTATATGTCATAAAAACAAGCATACAGCCACTAGTATTGACCACCAACATGCATGTGTTGTTCTAACTCAATGCTTCAGTTGTATGCACAACCTCTCAAACCCTGTCACATACTCGACAGATGACTGGAGAAGAGAAAAGGGAATGACATTTTCAGAGGGCCAGGTTTCAAGTTTTTCACCAATATTTTCACCTGAAAAACTGGTGAATTTTGAGCTGGAAAATTTGAAATAAAAAAATTCACATTTTTCACTGAAAAACTTGAATTCAAATATTTCAAGTTTTTCACCTCAGTTCCAGGTGAAAAACTTCTGAAAAATGTTTTAACTTTTTCAGTTGTATTCTTGGTGTAAAATGGGCTGAAAAAGAACATGTATATTTCATTACATTTTTCACCAAAAATTACAGCAGAAAACAATGTGAAAAATATGTGAAAAATGTGAACCCCAGTTTCAAATTTTTCACCGCATTTCTTTATTGCTTTTTTCACAAATTTTTCAGCACTTTTTCCGGTGAAAATTGTTGTGAATAAAGTTTTACATTTTCCACCCCAATTTCCGGGTGCCAATAGAGGTGAATTTTGAGGTGTAAAACTCATGAATTTTGTTTCAAGTTTTTCACCTTGAATTCCACTTGAAATAGTGGTGAAAAAAGTTTAAATTTTTCACCTCTTTTCTCAGTGAAAAATGCGTAAAAATCAGCTGAATTTTTGGGTGAATAGTTGGTGTAAAACTCATGAATTTTGTTTTGAGTTTTTCACCTTGAATTCCACTTGAAACAGTGGTGAAAAAGTTTTAAATTTTTCACCTCTTTTCTCAGTGAAAAATGCGTAAAAATCGGCTGAATTTTTGGGTGTATAGTTGGTGTAAAACTCATGAATTTTGTTTTGAGTTTTTCACCTTGAATTCCACTTGAAACAGTGGTGAAAAAGTTTTAAATTTTTCACCTCTTTTCTCAGTGAAAAATGCGTAAAAATCCTGCTTAATTTTAAGTGAATAGTTGGTGTAAAACATTATGAATTTTGTTTCAAGTTTTCCACCTTGAATTCCACTTGAAATAGTGGTGAAAAAGTTTTAAATTTTTCACCTCTTTTCTCAGTGAAAAATGTGTAAAAATCCCGCTGAATTTTGGATGAATAGTTGGTGTAGAACATTATGAATTTTGTTTCAAGTTTTTCACCTTGAATTCCACTTGAAATAGTGGTGAAAAAGTTTTAAATTTTTCACCTCTTTTCTCGGTGAAAAATGTCTGAAAAACAAACGACATTTTTCACCGTAAATTGAGGTGAAAAATGTGAATCTCCCAACCAGTGCAGTCTCAATGATCCTATAGAACACCAACCAAGATATTCCGCTTCTAATCTGTGCCTCCTCTGACTTCCTGATACGAGTATTCGTCAAAGAACGGAAGAAGTGACTTGCTCGATCCGAATTTACGGCTGCTCAAGTCTGACTTGAATTCGAATTTCGTCGTAGTTTGGAAATCGTAGGATCATCGCAAAAGCAAGGAATTTGTTGAAAGGGCATGTGTACCTTTGGAGAACAACTTGAACATAATTAAAATCCACGGCAAAGATGGGAAAACCTTATGTAATGTTTCACGGGTGGTCATAAGGTTTTTCTTGCAATTCTCACAAAGGTCACCAAGTGGTAGGTTGAAGTTTTCAAACCAGAGCTAACCAGAAATAATTTGGGAAACACACTGCGGATCGCATCCTATCGCATCCCCTTTATTACGGGCGTCGTCGGATTCTTCTATCATGCGCAGGCCTGCTCGCGTTGCTTTGCTTCCCAATCTCGCGGTCTGTTGTCAGATGTTCATTTTATTCTCAAGAAACCACCTAGGCGGATGCCAAATCGCTCAGCAGACCGTTCGCGTTATCATTAGATGACGTCGCCACCGAACATTAGCTGGGCTCACACGATGCGTCGATTTTTGCGTTCGGCGGTCATATGTCCTCCCACCCTGAAGCACATCGGCGTTGAGTAGCAACAATCATACCTTCCGCAATTTATTCCGTGCATTTTATTCTATTCGGCGATTTGCATGGCTCCTCGGCTCAGGCGATCGCCTGAAGCGAGCTCGCGCACCGATAACTACCCGTCCAGTTGCAAGCGCCGGGAGTAGGCAAGTCCATGGAAATAGCACATTGCTCAGGGAACTCTGAACGCTCGTTGGCCAGGCTGGAGAAAGGCTGTTGGGAATCCGTGGAAGTCGGACACGGTCAGAAAGAACGCGAAATACTCGCGAATTGCTCGGGCCGCGTCCGGAGTCGCGGTCCCGTGGTGTCCTATCTGATGGCGAACCGTGATGGCAATGTATTGCATCTGATCGACGCGCTCGGTTTATTTATGCAATCATCCACCCGACCCCACTGTGCAACGGACGCGACTGCTAAAAGCCTTCTTTCTGATTAACTTGATACGGAATCCTCAGCGCGCGTCCCCAAAGACTCGGCACCTGAAAATCCTCCACACGGTGCGTTGGGCATCCGACCGAATGGATTGCATGGACCTCGACCATGCGAGATACAGATATGTGAATGTTACCACACGTCTGGCGGTTTAAAAAGCCCATCCTGGTCGCCCTGATGTTTTCAGGTACGATTCATTCGCCACCCCAAGGTCCAGCACGATGGCCAGGTTTAGCTTCCTCGCGTCGATCCTCTCTGCCCTCCTTGCCCTCCCTCTGGTCGCAGCAGTCCCTATGTCTGATGCGCACGTTGGCGAAAGGGCTAAGGCAGTGAGGCCTCAAGCTCGCGAGGTTCTGAGCAATGCCCGGGCTATCGGCGTTTCGACGGCTGCCCCACAGTTCGTCGCCTACTTCGACAAGTTCGTCTCTTTCGACTCGCTGCCGGATCCCTCCCTCCTCAAAGTATTCGCTCGCCCTATCCCGTCTCTCGCTTGCTTATCATGTCCAGTAGGGGTTTACCGTCTTCGCCCTTGCATTCGTCTATCCCTCGAGCGCCGTCGATAACGCTGGGGTCTGGGAATCGATGACCGCGGCACAACGTGCGACAACCAAGGCCGCGTACAACGCTGCTGGCATTAGCCTCATCGTATCTGCTTTCGGCTCCGGAGAGACCCCTACCAGCCAAGATCCGACTACGGTTGCCAACTTTATTGCCAGCTACGTCCTGACATATGGTCTCGACGGTGTGGATATTGACTACGAGGTTCGTATCTCTTGGTACTCCTTGAACCTAAAGTAATTCTTTATCCAGGACTTCACCGCATTCGAAAGTACTGGGACCGCGGTTGGGTGGTTGTCGACTCTCACCAAAGTCCTCCGCCAGCAGCTCCCTCAAGGGCAATATATTCTTACCCACGCACCTGTCGCCCCTTGGTTCAGTCCCGGGCTTTGGCCTGGTAATGGTTATCTTGGCGTCCATGCAGCTGTCGGAAGCTTGATCGACTGGTACAACGTCCAGGTGCGCTACTTGATTAAATCAATCGTTTTCAGTCTCTCAACTTGTCTTCTGCAGTTTTACAACCAAGGCGTTACCGAGTATGTCACCTGCGCCGGTCTACTCACTGCTTCCTCGTCCACTTGGCCCCAATCCTCTGTCTTCCAAATTGCGGCCAACGGTGTCCCGCTGAACAAACTCGTCATCGGTAAAGGCGCCACGACGGCGGATGCCAACAATGGATTCATAGATCCCGGGACGCTCGCTGGATGTGTCGCGCAGGCTAAGAGCCAAGGCTGGAGTGCGTCTCCCCACCTTATCATTCACGCTATTGCTTCATTTCCGAATCATAGGTGCCGGCGTCATGGAATGGCAGTACCCCAACGGTGGAAGTGCTTGGATTACGGAAGTCCGCGCAGATTCCTGGCCCGTTGGAGGAGGGGGCGTCACCACGACTTCTACAACGACGAAGAGCACCAGCACCAGCTCGACCTCCTCCACTGGAACCGGCGGCAGTTGCTCTGGTATCGCCGCCTGGTCTTCCGCCCTCGCCTACCCCGCTGGGTCGCAGGTCACAAGCGGGTTCGTCCTCATTGTTTCTCGATCCGGGGATTCCACTAACAGTCGCGATCTATCACAGTGGTATTCTGTGGACCGCCAATCAATGGAATGACGACGAGATTCCGGGAGGCTCGTCGGGTGCCTGGGATAAGGTCGGCTCCTGTGCAACGGCAGCAACCGCGCATCCCGCCGGCGCCACCGCCAAGGCAAACAAGACTGTGGATGCGAAGCTTACTAGCGCCGCAGCAGCTCCCAAGGCCACGGCGCCATGATTATATCACCTTACACTCATTCGATCTACGCCCGCAGATCGACACTCGTTATTACTGCCCGTGGGATTTTGGGTTTACCTTTGCGGCGCATTTATCTATCTATACCGGCCTCAGCCCGGTTTCACATTGCTTTCTTTTTCATGTACCTGGTATGTACCACGTCGTTTCACTGTAGAATTACACACAGGAATTCAAATTGTATACTTATGAACGTATCAAGATGTTTTAACCATTCATAAATGATCACTGCACTTTCACGAAGCAGAGTAGTCTCGACCGAGCCGAACTCCGCTTCCTCACGTCACGGACCTCAGAAAAGGTCTGTTTAGCTATGACCCATCCTGACAATCTACGACTCACGGGACCGCGAATTTCTTTTGTTGCAATCTCGTCATAATTACGGTTCCGTTCCGCGACTGCCGCCCGACGTTCTTGCAGCCAAGCTCCCAAGGATCACAAATTGATATGGTGCTTTGCATTTTGAAGGTTCAATGCACATCTGAATCCGCATCCTGGTACAAAGAAACCGGACCTAAAACCCAGTTCTTGGAACCCTACTATGGTTTTTTTCCAGTGATCAGCAAACATTCCCAAGTCAAGAGGAAATCTCCATCCCCGGATTTCCTCATGTGCGAATCATATCTCTCGCCAGCATCGCCTACAAGGACTGTCGCACCAAATAACCGTGTCTAATGCGACAGGGCACAATGAACATCTTGTTCAACTTGGAACTGGTAAGGTTTGGCATTGATACTGTACCGAGTTGTAGGGAGGCAACGCCCTGAGGACCGTGACAATTCCGTTGCCTATTTTTTAGGCAACGGAGCGGACTGTGAGCGTGACCGTTGCTTAAGGAGGCAACCAGATTATTCTTAAAAGGCAAGTTATCCACATTCCGGCATTGTGCGGGCACTTTCTTGGTTTGAGGAGAGGTTTTGGATGGACTCCTGGCCACTGGAGCTCATTCTCAGGGTCAACAAAATTTTCCAACAATTTCCCCTTCAATGTCACGATTTTTCTCAGGCAACCAACCCTACCGTTACCGTGACGCGCCAGAAAATAGGCAACGCAACGGGCCTCTCGTTACCCGTGACCGTTGCCTCCCTACAACTTGGTACAGTATCTGTGAATCCAGCGCCAATCAGGATGCTGACGGCGGAATATTTGGCAATTTTCATAGCCTCGGTCCAGCCTGGGGAAGACCACGATGTGAAACCCGCGGTTCCTCCGCGTCGACAAGGTCCGATATTTGAAGTACGTTCGGCAACTTTTTCTTCGAATTTCCCCCTCCTAGCGAGGCGCACGCAACTGACAGCTGAGGTACGAAGGTCACTCGAAACTCACGAAAAGTTGCTTTAAAACGGGCCTAAAGGTCCGATCCGAAGTGCGGACACTTCTCCTCTGAAAATGGGCTGCCTGATCACAATGCGTATGGATTTGAGCGGAAAAGAGAGGTACGGAAACGGCCGAATTCTGGGAATTTGGATCGAACCTCTAACCACATAAGAAATCCCTTTGGAAGTCGTGGACGAGAACTCGCCTAAAAAATCGGGGAACGAAATTCGGCTTGAAATTTGGAGAGCGGGGGACCTTCCGATTCGGTGATCAGGTTCCTTAATCGCGATTAAATTCCAAATACGCAAATCCCTTCCATGAAACAGCGTTCCCATTTTCTTTTTTTTTTGTCGCTTGAGAAGGCCAAATCATTTATCGGACGCTATTCCACGCCTAGGGCTTTCCCAGGCCGTGACTTGTGATTCTCCTGCTTCCGCAACGGACTTTAAAGATTAATTGAAGTGGCGCTCGCTCCGGTATTGAAAACGACTTTCCCGCGAAAGTGATGGCGACGGATAGCCACTGTGATGGCGGTGATGCGGCCGTATGATGCGTAAATCCCGAAATCGACTTGGTATCTCTGCCAGAAGCGTCCCGAGCTGAACTCTTCTGAGAAGACCATCAACGATCAGAGACCGCGGGAAATATCTCTTCATTAAAACGTTCGCCCCGGAACCTCTCTGCGTTGGAGATCGGTCGCCATGTTTCGCCTAGTTTATCTACCCCGGTCCCGCGACTTGCCTACCAAATGAATTCCTCGGTGACGCCCCTGAAACGGGTAGGTATTTACGTTGGGGACGGCGCACTGCTTTTTCCTGCCAACTTGAATGACATCGGGACCAGACTCGGCATCCATCCCCTTGCGGGCGCCTCACCTCTCGAGATGTGCTTCGAATTCCGGATACAACTATAGAGGCGGAAGCAAATTGATCTACTGCGATTACATAGCGAGAATCAGTGACAATCCGCGTCCGGTCCGATCTTCGCCGAGAAATAACGAGGGGTTCAAAAATTCAAGTACTTCGCTCGAGACCCAACCTCCGGATGACGCCGACGCACTGCCCTGTAACTCTCGATGAATGTGAATGGATTTTAGTCTGGTTCCGCCGTTCCACGCCTGATAAGTTACGCAGAGCGTCTATCTCCCATCATCAAAGATGGAGAGGCCTGTCCTTGGACGGTGGCGCCTCGTTCTAACAATGAACCCTCCAATTGAGGCCAAGTGACTGAGTTCGATTGAACCTTATCGACCTGCCGATCAGCTGGCACCAAAAAGAGAAATTGACCTCCATATTGAACGAACACGCACAATTTGAGAAAACAGGAAAGACAAGAAGAAAAAAAATGCATATGGGTACTAAGTACATTGAGCGCAAGGTGAGATCGGCAACAAGGTACCGACAGGATCTCATCCACTGTTTCCTGCATGCGCTGATGTCGTCTCTGGCAGTTCAGCTGGAGGCGCAGCTGGTGCCTCAATGACGTGTTCATCTCCAGATGCTGCGGTTTCTGCTTCGGGTGCGGCTGCTGCATACTTGGGCGGCCGCCCCAGTCCGTCGTACGCAGGCAACATGTCCTTGTCGCCAAGACCGAGCTCCATATCGTCATTCGCGCGCCGCCCACCCGCGTCAATGTCCGCCGCGCGGGTCGTGCGCGTGGCGGGACGCGTCCGCGAATGGCCCGGGAGCGGGTAAGGAAGGTGGATGTCGGGGATCCCGGGGTACGCGTAGCTGTACGCATAGGAAGGGTGCACGAAGGACAAATGGGGGTGCGTATCCTCTGCCATCTCGCGCACAGACGACGTCCGTGAGCCAAGAATCCTGAGAATTCGCGTCAATTAGCAGTTGAGGTAGATGCAGAGGTAGGAGTAGGCCGCCTATAAGTATGCGTAAAGGAGGACTAACTTTCGCAAGATGAGACAGGCTATCAAAATGACAGCCTACCCGCACAAGAATGAGCGTTTTGCCCGCGCCAAGAGGAGATAGTTTTGGGTTATATTTACAATTACGACAAAAAACCATTCTATCACTGTCTGTGGATTCAAACGACTGCGGTCAGATGTAACTTCCTCGAGGAAACTGTAGAAAAACGCGCTGACCTTGGCGACATCGGCCTTGACGCTGGTTGGCTCCGTCGAGTCCGTAGTGGGGAAGACGAGAGAAGCGAAGGATGTGCTTGCCGGAGGCGAATCTGACGCCGAACGGAGGCCGAGCATGGGACAAGCAGGCTATGCGGTAAAATGGAACTGAAAATCCTGAGCGGCCGCGCTGTGGGCAAAAAAGACCTACTGTGCTCAATGGTGCGATGGCGCAATGGCACGATGTCGAAGCAGCGCTTGAGTGACGCCGTCATCGTGACGCGCCGCCTTATTACCTCGAGGTTGTTTAGGCAGTTGAGTGCACAGATTTGATGGCGCCCGTGGGCTGGGTAGGTAAAAAGGCATTAGAAGGCCGCATCCAGCCCCGCTGAAATCTGCTAGGTAAAAGGCACGTTTGCCGCTTCACAAGCATTTCCCACCTCGCGGACTTTACCGCTCCACACACGTACGCTTGGAGGAATCATTCGCGGCGCGCGCGGGTTTCGCCCCGCTTGGTGTCTAGACGACCTTTATAGTGCCGATGTTAGCGCACACTCCATCGCTGACGTTCTGGCCGCTGTTTCCCGATTGAATGCATTTTGAGTTTTTGGCGCCGAAACTTTGATACCAAGCTTTAGCTGAGTTGACCCCTCGCTTGAAAGACCTCTTGCTGCACACAATGGGATAGTTCAGGTGAGAACGAGGCACCTGCACACAGTCGACCATGGGGAGAGAGAGGAACGCGAGTGATAAATGCATCACAATGGCTGCACCGCCCTTATGATGGGCTAGACCCGATCGTGAATCCAATTGGTCGCCGATTTTGTTGATCGTTTTTTAGGGTGTCATTTCAGCTTCCGAAGTCATCGCGGGACTGAGGTCGCCAACAGACCGTTCTCGCAGACAAATGAGCGCGAATGTTTGCGAGCGACGTCGAGCGCAAACCGCGCTCACCGAACGAAGCGCTGACAGGAACGCCGCTGATTTTCTGAAACTGATCCAGCGCTGATCTCTCCACTCGGTGACTCTCACGGCCGGCATTCGCATTTCATATTGATGTTTAGCAGTGTTTAGCGCAGACCAATGACCAATCAGGCCCAATACGTACTCGCTATCTGCGCGGATGATGGGATCTTCACCTGCAATAAATATGGATCAGGGCATCTCACCAGTCGAGTTCCCTTCCCACCGTGCTTGTCTTGCTGCCACTCCCTCGACACTCTGCGATGACTCTAACCATCCGCCGCGCAACGAACAAGGACCGCGTCCTCCAATATGGGACGGTGGCCGCCACCCTCCTCAAGGATATCGGGAACGCCTCAAATCAGCCGTATTTGCAGGCTATCGCCAGCGTATCGCTGCTCATTATGGAGACGGTCCAGGTGCGTTACTCACTACGGCACTCTACCAGTCGCTCACGTCCCACCCCACTCAGAGAGTGAGGGACAATAAAGATGGTGTGTGTTCTCAACTTCTCGACATCCGCGCAACAAAATATTAATTCCTGAACAGCATGCATGAAGATGACGGAGCGGGCTTACGAGCTCGTCTGCGCCATTATCAACATCTGCCGCGACTCGGAGGCAGAACTCGCGCCAGCGATGATACGCAGTATTACCCAGTTCTCCGAGTACGTCGGTGCTTGTTCTTTATTTGGAACATCTCCCGCTCACCAGTTTTCAGGACGCTGGAAAAAATCCTCACCTTCGTTCGGAGCCAAGTCAGTGGTGGGTTCTGGCGCAGAGTGTTCCGCTCCATGGAGGACGCGGATCTCATTACTGAATGTAATGCGGGCTTGAAGCATGCCCTGGACGTCTTTGGGGTATGTGGAGAATGAATTGATCACCGATATACAGCTGACAGGGATCCTCAGGTCCAGTCTGGTATTATTGCCGCCATGACCATGGCCGAGATGCAGGTGCGCTAGCCCTCCCTATTCGTGGCGCGTACGCTAATGCCCATATCAGAAAGACGCCAAGCAGCGTCACGAGGAGCTCATCGCGATCCTCAAGGAGAAGCGTTCCCGCCCCAAACGTTCCTCGAGCTCGGGCTCTGACGGTTCCTCCCCGCGGAAGAAGCGTCCCTCGAGTCTCAAGCCCGACGTTCGCAGGTACCATTTTTGCCCTCCATATATCCCTTTGGATGCTAATTGCGCGCCACATCCTCAGCGGCATCTCTATGCTCCCCGCGTCGCCAAAGATTTTCCACGGTCGCGACGAGGAGACCGCGCATGTCATCAACACAATTACCCGGTCTAAGCCTGCGCGCATCACTATCTGCGGCGCCGAGGGTATCGGGAAGACGGCGGTGGCGCTCGCCGCGAGCCACAGCCCCGCGCTGGCGGAGATGTTCAAGGACCACCGATACTTCGTCGACTGCGAGGGCGCAACGGACAACAAGCAGCTCGTCGCAGTGATCGCCAACCAGCTGGCGCTCGAGGGCAACGGCAAGAAGCACGTCATTCGTCACCTCACAGCGACCGCCACGGAGGAGACCCCAGTCCTCGTCGTCCTCGACGCCCTGGACCGCGCATGGAAACCGCATGAAAACCGCAGCGACGTTGAGGACTTCCTGTCCCTCCTCGCTGACCTCCCGCATCTCACCCTCGTCGTAAGTTATTCTTCGTCGCTGAGCCACCTGTCGATGCTAACAACCCCCTCCACAGGTCACCATCCGGGGTGGCGAGCGCCCACGTCAAGTCCGCTGGACGCGTCCCTTCCTCCCAACGCTCCACCCCCTGCCCATCGAGGCCGCGCGGCAAACATTTATGGATATTTCGGACGTCCCCACCGACGAGCCAGACCTCGACGAGCTGCTCGCCCTGGCGGAGAACAACCCTGGCACCATCACCCACCTCGCCGGCCTCGCGTCCTTCGAGGGCTGCAGCTCCCTCGTCGCCCGCTGGCAGACCGAAGGACCCGCCCTCCTCCTCGACCGCGCGGAGCGCAAAGCTCCGCCCAAACCCGTTTACGTCGACGGCATGTTCACCGACGAGCCTGAGGAGATCGGCGACCGCGTGCCCACCGTCGTCTCGGAGAAGGACATCCTCTCCCTCGTCGAGTTTGACTTGCGGATCAAGGAGCCGATGCCGACGATCGACAGCCTGCTCATGCAGTGGCCGAGCCGCGAGAACACGCTGGCGAGCTCGACGGGCAGCAGGGCGAGTACGCTGGTGTCGGTCACGACGTGACCCCTGCCAGCGTCGGCCTCCCGGTAGCGCTCGCCTCCGGGGGGCCCACGCCATTCAAATCACGAATCACGCCCGTCGACGTGGCACGCTGCGGCGGTGGGATGACGGATAGACTGGATTCTTTGGTAGGGCAGGCAGGTGTCGCCCTCACTCAAATCTATGCAACAACGTCGTGCGTCTCGGGATCGTACTCCTCGACCCCCCAACGGGTGCGGCACCCCGAGCCCCACGGCGCTACGACAAAAACCCCTAACTCAAGTCGAAAACCCTATGCCGCCATTCATCTTCTATCTATTTGCCGATCTAAATTATTCGCATCGAACAAAAAACCCAAGCAATCCACAGCGCCATCCTCCTCGCTTGTTGACGGCGGCGCGCGCTCCACTGTACCACCACCCCGCATCATCACTGTACTTCTACCATCCACTCAAAAGCTCCCTCGATCGCCCTATGCACAGTACTTTTCTCTAGATAACTAGTAGTTACAAGCCTTCACCTACGTACATACCTACCACCTATGCCCTTATCGCCTTACGCGTCAAGATTTTCGCCCGCCTATACAATTACTTACATACATACGTACCACCCTACATACATACTTGTATGCCCTCTATGTAGTCCAGCAGGGCCATTAGGGTCTGCCTGGAACAATCTATGCCCTATTTTTTGTCGTCGACCTTGGCGCAGGACAGTTATCGGTCATATTGACGTCGGGGCGTGGACGTCGGCCGCGGTGGTAGGCCGCCTTTACTTGGGTCGGAGATCTTCTGAATGCCGAATTAAGTGCGATCGGAATTCCACCGTCCGTTTATAGTTAGGAAGTAGGGACTGGGTCAATCTATTAACCTCAGTCATGTCTTGCGCAGCTCCACCGTAGGATCGACGTTTGAATATATCGGAATTATAATAATAAGGGCGCGGCGGGGCGGTCAACACTCCGCTTGATTGGCTGCTCGCTGTTTTTTGTCCCTTGGCCAACCCAAGACTGGAGGGAGGATTGTGTGGCGGAACGGCACGGGTCCGGCATGTTCCGTTCAAACACGAGGCTCAGTATAAAATCCGTATGTCGAGCTGCTCTAGTGAAATTTGAGAAGATGGTTTCATTTTTTCGAGCTCTTTTCCTTCGTTCATCCGCTGAATTGAGTTAGGGAGTTTATGTTATCACGGCATTAGCAGCCGAGAAATCGGAGTTGCGGAGCTTAAAAGCTTCAACAGACCGACACGCGAATTTATCAAGAAGAGAGTAGAAAATGTGCAAAACCGAAGTCACAGTTTCTACTGTCTGTTCAGCTTGCTCGGAGCATCTCGATAATTTTTTCTTTCCTGTCCTGAGTCGCCGGTGAGGAGAAGGGCCCTCGATAACCAGATATCGCCTGAAGGACTAGGTACTGCGAGCTGATGGATCGTCCAGCCAACCCAGATTTCGTGGTCGTTCCAAGTCGTTCCCAGAACCCAAGTTTTCGATTCGAGGTGGTAAGATCTGCGAAAATATGGGTAGAGACATGGTCTCCTCCAACAATGCGGTGTCTTTGCAGTTTTGAAACATGCACGCTAATCCGTCGGCAAAGTGCATCTGGTGTACGCCATGAATCCGCAGATTATTGCTGGAAACGGCATATCTGAGGGAGCCAATGCAAACAAGTGTCTGCAGTGATTCATACGGGACGGGACGATAGGGCCTGACTTGGACGATCCATGGATGATCCATCATCCATTGATGGCATCCACCCCTATCCAACCATCCACTGGACGCTGTCCAATATATTTAAATTGCAACTGGAAGACGGAAATTTTGACTGGAAAAATTTGCATTATTATCTCTTTCACCAACTAAGATGCTCTACCGAAGTTATTGTATCCAAATCGCTCGCTTTTCCATGAGATCAAAATTTGATCGTCCATCCACATCCATCCAGCTGTCATCCATCCACATCCGGCCACGGATCACTCCATCCAAGTCAGGCCCTACGGGACGATGGTCGACCCGCAGCCTCGGAAGAAATCCCCGAGAAGACGAATGTAGGCCTCCTTGATTTTGCCCGACAGACATTCTTTGACTCGATGGGCGTGTTCCAATGAAGTGTTGTCCACCTCCGAGTCGCCCTCGGGCCGTGGGGGAACCGGGAAGAGACTTTCACCATCCGTGGGAAGGGCCGAATGAGATAATCTGGTGTAAAGTTCACGCAGGGGAATTTCTCCACGCCATCTCGCCATTGGATGCAACCACTCAAGTAGGAGCCGTGCATGAAGCAGGATATTGACTGAAATTTTGGTGGGCGAGTCCGGTAAATATTGGATAACAGAGATCGCCTCGTCGAGGATTTCGCCCCCGATCGTGCGCATAGCAGGCAACGCACAAAGGCGCCATAATGCTTCAAGGACTTCTGGTGGAAGATTAGCCATAAAGTGATCACTCCTGGTGTGGTTAAGAATCCCTCTCCATGTTTTATTCATCCCCAGTTCGGACACCAGCCTCCGTACGGCGTCTGTCGACTTGCGCCGACTCAGATACTTGAGCATGGCATGCGGGGCGAGCGTGCTTTCCGTGCGCGTCGTTGACCATAATTTGGCCAAGGTAACCAGGATTTCATCGACATGATGTGTCTCCGGTTCCAGGAAAAAAGACGTCGATGTGATCATGACATACTATAGAAGTAAAAGTCGCGTCGATGTAGGAGGAAAATTCGAGGCGCTGGGAAGTCACCATGGGTCGGAGATCCAAGGAAGAAACCGTCGAAAGATATTCGTAGGGCAGAGTGTCCAGCCGAGCCGCATTGTCAAGATACTTGGAAAATATGAGCCAACTGCCGGTATCGCGGAAGCCTTCGAGATTATCCCTTGTATCCTGAAGCCACTCTATGGCAGAGACGGCCGCAGAGTCGAGTGTTTCCCTCCCCTGGATTCCCAAGTACATCCTTTGGCGATAAATCTTGTTCACCGCATGCAAAATAGGGCCCAGGTTCGGTGTTCTCCCCCTTTTCACGTCGATGTGGCTGTCAGAAATTGCTCCAAGTCCATGTTAACGCCCTCCTGTCGCGCACATCACGCTGCGGGGAGGGCTGGGTTGCCCTGTGGGCAATAGCATCCAACATGCGCCATTTCCTGGAGGGTGGTTCGGAAAGCCCCTGGTTCATCAGTCTAGTCCCGCAGAAACGCCGAAATATCCTGGATCACGAGTAACCCACTGGATAGCGGTGTACGATAAGGGCAGTCTGGCCAGAGGGTTGGCAGGACCGTCAAGCCGAAGTAGATCATGAAGGTAAAGCCAAGTAGACACGCCGCTATTATCAGGAGAAATAGGTCAACTGGGAAGAGAAATGCAACAAGTCCGGCGAAGAAAAAGAGTAGGGACGCATGGAGACGTAGGGGCACAACCTCCACGATGACATGGAGCTTGAAGCGCTTGAGGCCGTAGTACAAGTAGGCAAAAATACGGGCACGCACAACAGGCGCGGAGTGCATATTCGATTTATGAAGGTAGTCTCGCGCCCATTGCTCCAATAACGTTGCAATGAGAGCGCAGGTGAGACTGAAGCCCAAGCTGATGAACCACAATGCGTTGCAAACACGGTAAGCGGTGGCCGGTGTAAACGGTACAAGAGCAGGGATTATGAACTCCGTGCCATTCGCGGCGGCCGCTAGCTGGAGAGAGATTTGCTTCAAGAGGACCACAGCGCTGTTCCCAGAGTCCGGTAGCAGAGTTTTGTAAGTTTCGACGATGAATGCTGTCAGGCTTGCGGAGAAGAGACCCGCCTGATCAAAACCCGTTGTCAGACGCACGTAAAATCCCGTCGACGAGCACAGCGAGCACCCTCAAAGATGAGCATTCCTTCCATGTCACTCCGCCAACTCTCGACAAGCGCGCGGTCATACTTTTCGGCCTCGGATACGTAGACAGCCCACAGTTTAGCGCTGGCGCTCTCGTTCCATACTGAGGCGGCGTGAGGCAGGGTGAGAGATAACCGAATATCGCTGACCATTGTATCGCGCTTGGACGTCATCTAGATCTGCAAGTGGCATCTTCCAACTGAGTGTGAGAACCCGAAATGCAGGAGTATGGACTGTGGTGGCGAGAAGTGAGCAGGTGTCGGGCCGACTGATCCGGCACCGAGGTTGCCGCTGGTAGGTGGGGAGAATTTAATACACGGCATGGTCCCGCTGGAATGTACATGTATTTTTGTAGATCCTTGCGTTTTTTGTTCCTTCCCTGCTTCATTTTTTGTTACATGCCACATATGCATAAGAGGCGCGCGAAACATAAACGAACTTGCGACACATTTGCCTGGAGCGAGCTTTCAACGAAGTCATTCATTTACCGTTACACCTACTATATCTTTCTGTAAGTAAGTGCGTCTAAAAAGAATAACGGTCTAGAACTGAACTAGAAGCTCAACGGCCTTGAATCAACCCTCAGGTCAACGAAGATTTTTCTTAATTTTGCTCGTCGGGGTGGTGGGCCGCTGGGTGTAGGCAAAGACAATGTGTATAACGCGGGGATTCGATTCCTGTAATGTGCGGAGGATGGAAATCTGAGGAAGGCTGGGATATCAAGTCTCAATTCAATCAGAAAAGGGATCTATGAAGGATATATTTCATGGATACAAGGAGCTCATTGCTATTGATAGTTGTAGGAAGACGAAGCGATACAGTAAGATGAGATTGAGGGTGGCATGGTGGACATCTACGAAAAAAAAAATCAGCCCATTGAACGCCCGAGAGGAGGAAGGCAAACGACGTACTGTACCAATGGAAGCAGTCCGTGTTCTGGGTATGGAAATCGAGAGTAAAGAGTGGGGCGACGGTGCCGACCAGGGCGTGTCGTTGGAGTACAGAGGACCGGATGCACAAGGGAATAACGATAAGAGTAAGGCGGTGCGGAGGCTACTAGGGAGCACAAATAAGTCGGGACAAATCGAACGGAGAAGTAGTGGCACGTACTAACTGGAGGCATCGCCTATGAGACGACGCACCAGTAGCCGTAGCCCTGTGCACTGCTGTCCTCGTCGACGGGGAACTGGTCAGGCCCAAAAGTCGAAGCACTCGACATCGATTCGATGGAGCCATCGGGGTTGCCGAGAGGGACGGTGCTGGCCGCACCAAGGGCAAAAACGTCGGTGAACTGATCCATTGGATATAACTGGGTGGTGTGGGTTGGGTGAGGTAGTGATGATTGACGAGTGCGAGTAGCAGAGGTGCTGTGAGCAGAGATCACGGGCAGTGGGAGTGGGTTGCGAGGTGGGGAACAAACAATTGAACCGGGCAGTCTTTATAGTCCCGCGCGAATTCTCATTGTGCGCACGGGCCCTACCGTGCAGGGCGTATGGCCATGCGGCCCCGAGGTCCATTGTCTTCTCAATGCGGGGCGCGAGTGGAACCCAAAGAGAGAATTCAAACTCCGCATTGTGTCCGAAGCGGAAACAAAGGAACAATGACGCATCAAGTTGGCATCAAGCAAACACTCGGCGAAATCAACGTGAAAGGGAAGTGGAACGTGTCCGTCCGACAATGGAAATTGTGGGACATTTGTTTCTGCCGCGTGGTGGTTTGCCCCGGGGCCCGGAGGAGAATGGACGAAATAAATGATAACGATAAAAATACAATTTCATTCATATGCGGGGAGACAAAGATAATGCGAAAGGAGCGTGGATGGAAGATGCGAAAGATCTAGCGCTAATACAGACCATGATGAGTGGGCATAGCGGCGCAGGCGGAGCGAGTCGTAAGCGATAATAAACACATCAAGGCATCGACCAGTGTTTTGCCGAGTGGGACATTGGTGAGGCGTGTCCGATGGTGTGGAACGTCGGGAGAGGGAGCGTATACTGAGAGGAGGCGTCGTCGAGGTTGCCTTTCGTCGATGCGCTGTCGAAGTGCGAGGACCGAGTGGAAGCAGCATCGTACTGGGGTGGGGGGGCGGCGCTGGACGACGGCGAGGCGGGCATGTCCTTGAGATTGATTGCGTTCTTGGGGGTGCTGGAGACGGATGTTAACACACGGCGCGAGAAAGAATAAGGGGGCGACGTACAACACAGGCAAGGAGGCAGTGGCATTGGTGGTTTGGCCGAACGGGCGTCTGAAGATCCACGAAAGGCATGCACGATACTCCTTCATAGCGTCCTGCCCGAACGCGAAGAACATGAAGTACGCGACGCTGGAAATGGGGATCGTCCACCACAAGGCGTAGGTGTAGCGTGTGTCCTGGACGGAGATGATGAAGGTCGGAAAGGCCGCAACCCGCGAGAAGTTGCTGTGGACGTCCGCCCACGAGGTGTAGGGTCGGAATCCGGCGCGGAAGGTGAAGAGCATGTTGGCGAGGGTAACGGCGAGGCCCCAGAACATCTGGAACAGTGCAAGGGACATGAGGCGGAAATACCGCGACGGGGTCAGAGCACTGTTGGTGGCAAGATGACGCTCGAAGGTGATGCGCCGAACCCAGAAGTGGTGTAGCGCCATGGCTACGCGATAGTTCAGGTACTCGAAAAGAATGAAATAAGAGCAAGACGCACCCGAGAGAACTAGGGACGCCGCGTTAAGGAGGAAGAGAGGAAGCCACAAAATGAGGAGAGCGGCAACAGAGACATAGGTAGCTGGGCGACAGCCGAATTCCTGTACGATGTCGAAGCGGTGGCCCTGGACAACATAATCTGTGGGGAACATGAATGGTTGTAACGAATGAGGATGAGAGATACGTACGGAGAGCCATATATATCAACGGGACGCCGAGGCAAAGTACACAATCGAAGATTTGGCGCCGGCGCTTCTCCGACGGGCTTGTACGCACTTGCCGCACAGAGGAAACGCGCTCAAGGTGGATACAAAGGGAGAGAATGGAAGCTGGGAGGGAGATGTTGCTGCCCATGAAGAGTTTCGTACCTGGGTCAAGGTTAGCTCACGAAGCAAATCGCAACGTCGTCGCGCGACGCACTGATATCACACCAAACGAGGGCCTTGATTTCGAAATTTCCGTCCCAAAGAATGCCGTTGACACCGTTAATAAAGTTGTCGATGAACAGCCAGACGGCGATGGAGATTGTGGGCACTGTACCCGCCCGCCAGTGCCAAGGCAGCGGTACAAGCACAAGGGCGGCGCAGAGGAAGGAGGCGACGAGGAGGGCGGCAGTCATAGTCTCTGGAGAGTGGCAGAAAGGAAGAAACTACGGCTGCGAGCCTGCCTTTATAAAGACCCATTGTGTCTGCTTGGGCCAACCAATCACAATCGCCATTGTTTCTTCAAACTCCGCATTCAGCTAGCCGTGCGGCTTGATAAGTGTGGCCACATTTCCCAAATGCGCCTACGAGTGCCTTCTATGATTTCGTCAGGATCCGGAGCCCAGAGCAAGCGGCGCGTCGGGGGCGAGGCCGGAAAACGAGGCGGGACAGACAAAGCGCTTGACTTGGAAGCGGTAACCAACGTGATGGTGTGACATGTCACGAACAATGTGTTTTTGAGCAAAGGCTCTCGCGTTCGGCGCGATGAAGTTCGACCACCGTCATAAATAACCTGTAAATTATCTGCCTGAATCCCTTGACGTCGTTCTGTTGGTTTTTCAGGGGTCGAATTTCGACCTGCAAAAATTGGTGGAAAGGAAGCTGAAAATATTGATAGACTTGCCAGTCGGTTCCAAGACATCCCCGCGATCCATCCTCCGCTACAATGGCCAAACAATGGTGTTGTCCTAAACTCAGGCGAGAAATGCGGCCCGCGCCATCACCGCCGTCAGTGAAGTTGATGGCATCACACGGCCGCATCAGTTCACTCTCACGGTTCGTTCCTGCCAGGTGAAAACACAGTATCCTGGACATACCTCCTGTTTGCACTTGATATTAACTCCGAAAAGCATTTCGGCGCTCGGGAACTCTCTCTCGCGGCCTGAGTAACTCTGAAGATATCTCTAAGGATGAATTCAAGTATTCTCACCATAGTGATGCCGGAGTATGCAGTGGGTCGTTGGAAATGTGGTGTGAGTGCAAACTTCGCGACGTCGCAGACTGGGATATCTATTCGCGTCGGCGGAGAACTGAGTGTCGTATACATCCACAGTTGAAAAAACCCCTTGCGATGGGATCCATTCACAGCGTTATTCGATGGAATACGCACCGGAGCAGAAAAATCATCTTGCTCCACTGGCACCGAGAACGGATGGTCTTATTTACCCACAGTTACGGTTACTCAGCCACTCACCTTCGGTCGCTTGCCTCGCCCACTAACTGTATCCACAATACAAACCCGTGGACCACGACCACATGGGAATTGAAATGAAGGCGCTAAACAGCCTCCGCGCGCTTCTAACTCTTTATGAAATCGCGTGTGTCTGTCTGAAGCCTTTCAAACTCCGCTTATAGAGCTCTCGCCCCAGCGCATGGGTAGCGCCCAACGGAGCGCCCAACAACGCACCCAAAATACGGCCAATTTCCACCGAAGCCTCAGAATCTCCCACGAATTCGACAAACTAGCGCAAACGGGAGGATCCAGAGGAAATATTGAGGAAATATGTACTACCTACGTTTGGTCTACCTTTTTAGACAGGCCCTTGTTGTACTAAGGATGGACTGGCCGCGAGTTCATGGTGTATTTGGTTTTTGTTTCCCAGCGTTTCTGTTGCATCTGGCATTCCGAGGCCTGTGGGGCTTCACCAGAGGCTCGCCTTGCCGAACGCCGAACGCCGGAACGTCGTTCTTGTGACAGCTGTAGGTACTTGGCTTCGGGGAGCGCCTAAACGCTGATCCACATGTCTCGCATAAGATATGTTATCAATGCGAACTAGGGGAAGATATCGGGAATTCGGGACAATTCAGTTATCGGCGTGAACTTTTATTTCATGGGCTTCCCAGGAACTCGGAGCTCGCCCGGTAGGTCGTTAGTTTTAAGCGCCGTCGCCGCTCACGTTCCTTGCTCTCTCCCACTCCATGGAACGAGCATCCACCCAAAGCCCCCACGGCCACTACGTCCCACTTTTGAAAATCGTTCTCGCCTGGGTTTCAGCACTCGCACTTGCTAGTGGCCATCACGCCTTCTACGCCTCCCTCGACAACCGTTCCGTAACTTCAGGCACCACCGCGTCGGTACTCGTGCATTCCCAAGCGGGGGCCTCCGCTGTCGGCACCACCTTCGCCATCCTCGTCTCATCATTGCTAGCCGCCTCCGCTGGCACGGCCTTCCTCCAATGCGCTTGGAGAGCCGCACGCAAGCATGCCATCTCCATCTCCGGTCTGAACGCCATGTGGTCCTCGCTGACGAATTTGTTTGCATTTCTGTCTGTCGACTTTTGGCGGACAGCGCAAGGAGCTGTCATCGTCTCAGCTCTGGTGTGGACCTTTCGTCTCATTGTTACCTTCGCGCCAGGCACGATGACCATTGAAACCGATGTTGCGACCGTCTCAGGTCCATGCCAAATCCCTACATTTGACTGGGGCGGTACTGGATTGCTGTATGACGGTACGTTGGCTTTGCATATTCCTGAGGGCCGAATTCTGGATTCACCGTCTTGCTATAGTACAGGCCTCCGCGTCAAGCTTATATAACGGGCCGTCTTTGCTCATACAGCGAATTGTTGGAGCCACATTTCTCGGTGGCCAACCGCTGCCTCCAACCTCTCCTTGCGGCCATAACTGCTCATATCTCGTGTCCACCAACGCCCCATCTTATTCATGCTCAGTGGGTGCGCAGAGCGCATCCGCCCTGAATTGGACTTCCGCGGTCCATCTAGACCCGACTTTCTCCCCTCCCCCCTACTTTGCCGCCGGGACTGACATAACGGCGCCTAGTAGCGAGAATCCGTTCTCGAAATGGGATTTTCAGGCACATTATACCAATTATACCAGGAGTTTTCCTGTCGTTGACGGCGGAAACAATATCACTTGCATCGCCTACAACTCCACATACAACGTAAACTACACGTTCGCTGGCACCACTGCCTCTGTTGTTATCGATAGCATCCTCCCGCAGCAGATGGCGAGCCAGATGTCTCCAAACATCAGTGGGGACCCCGGTTCATGGTCGATCCCAGGCGTTGAACCTTCGGTCCATACAGCGTGGTACAATGCTACGGCGAACTATTATGCTATCCTCGACAGCATTGCTGCCTACACCATCGGCAGTATGATACTCATTACAGGCCCTACCTCCGCAGTGGTCACCTTTACTCCGAGCACCATCCAGCTCGGCGAATGGCAGACGATGCAGGCAGGCTCATCAACTGGCACAGCCCCCTTCCAGCCCAACTACACCTGGATCTCCATCGAGGACATCCCACCCTTGTTCGAGTCACTCCTGCAAAACATCACCCTCTCGATCCTTACGGGTGCGGCCGACCGCTCGCAGTCTATGACGATGACCTGCTTGTACAGTGATAACAACACACACTTCGTGTACAACAAGCGCCGGCTGTGGCTCATCTACGGGCTCGGCCTCGGTGTCGCACTCCTTTGTGACTTCTTCGGGATCATCGCGCTGTTCCGGAACAAGGCGTTCGGCGGAGCAACAGGGAGCAACTTTGGCGACTTCTTGGCTGCGACGCGCAACCCCGAGCTCAACGAGCTGAACTTGAACGAGCCTGGACGCATCAGATTGAAGTATGGGCCCGTTTTGAGCGAGGGGGGACGGTATGCGTTTGGCCGACCGGACGCTCTGACTGTGGGCCCGGGCGGTAAGGAGAACTCGCTTTTGGAAGGCGCAGATGTCAAGCAGATGTAACGGAGAGCCAGTTCCTGACCTAGTTATTTAGGTTAGATTTATGAGCATCAAATATATTCAAGTTGGTTACCTCGAGAAGAGCTCCATCACACGACAGATTTGGGCACGGTGAAAGTGCCGCCAGTGCCGCCAAAAGGACGCCAACTGCCGCCAGTTCAAGTTGCCGCCACCCTGGCGGCACTTTTGGCGGCAGTTCGGTCACACTGCCGCCGCGTCACGCCACCGTCGCTAACTTTTGCCGCAAAACCATTCACTTCAGTCAACGAGTAGTTAATAATGAGTTAGTTAATGGACATTCAATATCCTTACCCTTCATTTGAGCTCCCACGGTTGAATTCGGCTGCGACGCTGCCAAGTATATCTACGCTGGCAACAAACGAGGTGTGTAATATTTCGAGGTGGTGCATATTGGAAATGTAGCATTACGTAGTATCCTCATCCATCTGGATTCTGGATTTGAATCCAACCCTTCCCTGAGGCCAAAATCTTCTCGGTGAGTAGAAAAATAAGAGAAACCCCGCGTTCTTGCTTGCGTGAATCAAGCCAGACTTCAGTTGACCAAGGAAAATTAGATTAGATGTTGAGGAGACGCCGAGCTCGACTTTCGGGGATGTGTTTTAACAATTGACACAAAGTTCGACTGGCTGCCGCCCAACTGCCGCCAGCGCCGACGTTGAGCTGGAAGGTACGGACGGTGGTGTGGTGAGAGAGTCGAGAACAGTTCCGGCATTTGGACCCACTGTGATTGACTCACGAATTTTAAGTGCCCGCAGACTGCCGCCAAACTGCCGCCAACATGCACCGCTCGGAGACTAACGCCGTTGCTAAGCGGGAAAAGTGCCGCCAGCATGTCACCCTGTCACCACCGCACTGCCGCCAACATTGCCGCCAGTGACGCCAGTGCTGCCGCCAACATTGCCGCCAGCGACGCCAGCACTGCCGCCAACTTTGCCGCCGATTCTGCCGCCACCGCAACATTGCCGCCAACATTGCCCCCACCGCAAACTTTGGCGCCACCTTGCGGCTTATGACTTCAGTTTGTACATTTATTATTTCGCGTAACTTTTCGTTTTACGCGCGCCTTTTCGGGGTGCCGCCAAGATGCCGTTTGTCAAGCCGATCTGCCGGTGCCGGCCGGCGTCTGAAATATCAAGTTGGAATTGAGTTGGAACGGCTTAATCAAAGGTACATGACCTGTAGTAATGTTAGGCCTTCTGTAAAGGCCAGAGAGACACTTGATATGTCCTATCCACCCACTCTTGCGGGATTATTCGACCTGTTTTCGGCAATCAATGAATTGAGAGCTTGACACCTCTTTACACTGGACAGAAGAGCCAATCAGTGGACTATTTGGCACCATTTCAGGTGGACAAACTGGGAGGTTGCAGGTTGACCGGGCTCAAAGCCCTCTGAGTTGCGTACTCAAATTGCCGGATTAGGGTTGCGAGCCTGAGGCACGTGCAACGTAGTGGTTCTGAAAAAAGAAATATGCTAATGTAAGTGTATTCTGGGAGGACGCTATGCTTACCTGCCTTTGGCTTCCGGGAATGATGTTTTGTGCGTAAGAATTCTCAAAGGAATACAACTTGCTTGATGAATCAGAGTCCGGAATGTTGCCGAGATGCCGACGGGCCGTGTGGCCGGTAAGTATTTTTACACATCCTGTATCTTGTCTTGTACCACACCCACAGTAGTATTCTGACATGTCCCACAGCCCTTACCCTCTGGTTGATGACATGTGGGACAATTGAGGAAAAGCTGATCAAAATTGAAATCAGTTTGAAAGTGTGCGCGAAAACGTCAAAACATTAGCGCGAAAACCGAAAGTTGCCGCGAGATTGCCGAGAGAAGTGAGAAACGGCGCGCGAAATGATGAAATATGCGCGCGAAACCAAAATGTCGCGCGAAATAATAAATGTACAAACTGAACGTCATAGCGGCCAACTTTGCTGTTACTGAATACTTCAAGCCAACTTCAAGTGTTGCAAGTAACGTTGAATCTCACTAGGTAAAGGCATTTCCTTGCCGCTGTTTATAACTATACGTGTTCCACAGGTTTTGAAGACGAAACCCAGCACTTCAAGCTTAAGTAGTTGGATTCTTGAGATTGGTTGTAAGCAAATGGACTTCTTTTTCCGACAATTTCCTTTTCAATACTATCAGTCCACACTTTTCACAAGGCCGCAAGACAGCAGGAGCCCTGCATGATTGACTTCCGAAAGTGCCCCCACCGACTGCCGCCAAAGTGCCGCCAGCACTGCCGCCAATTGCCGCCATGGCGGCAGTGGCGGCACTTTGGCGGCACTTTCCCTTTGCCCGACAGATTTGGGGACGTCCTCATATGTTTCGCAGAATTATATTCTGAGTGGTGACTCCCAGTGAGAAGTCCTTGAAACTCCGGCCCGTAGCCACAAGTGAAGACCTGTAATGACCCATGTGATTTGTCAAAGTCAAATATAACTGTTTCCCGAGATAGCTCTGTTCCAAGTTGTCCTTTACCATTCGCCCAGTTAAGTAGAAGGGGGTTGAGTGTTGAAATCGGAGCGAGGGCCTGTAATTTAATCTGCTTCACACTCAGTTGAGCTACCGAAGACACGGTTCCGGGGCCCGGGAGTTGACTGAGAAATGGAAAAAACAAACGGTACAGATATTCGAGTCGAACGCAGAGGACTTGGTATCAGTACAGAGAGTCAGCACAGTCGTGAAGGTGGGACCCGTGTCCTTGCGGTCAATGGGGCTCCATCTGCTGTCAAGGACTTACCTCTGGCCCATTGCTGGGCCGCGAAATTGCCAGACTCCGGGGAAAAATCCTACAGGCCGATGCGCCACAAACGGAAACACAGGACGGTCCCGCTGCTATTATGCGGACTGTGCGGCCGGAAGGTGGTCGACAGCCAAGAAGGATGCAGAACTTGAAGCGAAATTTATTTCGAAGGTCGTCCTCGAGACGCTAGAACGCTCCGGTCGCTCAACTACGTTGTTCGCTGTTGAAACTGATGGACACAGACAGCAACCTGACAAATTTTGGTGTAGATATTAAGGAAAACCAGCGCTCGTCGCTGAAAGCTTATGCAGATTAGCCCCCCCTTTTTTTTTTCGGCGAAGTTATTGATGGGAGAGTCTGCCATTCAAATTCGAGTGGAAGAACGCGAGCAACGCTCGAAGAAGTCTACATTGATCCAGCACATTTCTATAAAGAGGTGAATGGTGAACGGGGCGCACATGCCCACCCGACACGGGGCGTCCATATCGCTCGCAGCTATCGCGGAGATGCCCAGCATTTCAAGTCCGAGGGAGCATAATTTTCGCGCGCTCGTGAAGTTCCAGTCGACCATACTTAGAATATTAGACGAATAGGAAGAGGTCCGGGTAGATGTGAAGTCCGCATTTCTCCGTCATGTACCTCTTGAATTCGCTGGAGTGGTTTTGAACCGCGTCAGGTGCGGGGCCTTCATGGTTACGTTCGGTCCTACGACGCAGATTAGAAGTGAAGGGAACCCTGGTGACAAGGCATACGTGTTGCATCATCAAAACTCATCACTCGCATGAACAACCTCTCCTCCTCGGCTTGAGTCGGATTCTTTAGTCGCTCGATACCCGCAAAGCCGGTGGTGGTGTCGTTTAAATCTATTGCCGCTATTAACCTCTGCCGATTGGTGGTTAGAAGTTATTCAACCATTTATGAAATAAAGTAAACATACAGCCTCCCCCATATAAGCCTTGCTCGCCGCATTCGCCATTTTTTTCTCAGATGGGCGATAACATATGCCACGAGGCTGCAGAGGTAAATTATGGGTAAATTCGAGAGCAAGGGGACCTACAATACTGAACACCGTGTAACCCCGTCCACTCCTCCGGATTGCACCGTCGATGATATCGTGATCTTTCGTTACCTTCGCCTGTTTTGCGGCCTCCAAATCCTCCAGGCCTTTCTCCAGCTGTTCGAGGTGGATAAGGCAGAGGCCTTGGTTAAACAGGACCTCCGCAGAGAAGAGCTGAAAGCTAAGGCCGATTTGTTCATAGTCACTAGTACGCAGTAATAAATTGCGAGATCGAGAGTGGGTAAGGACAAGAACGCACATGCACTGATTCCCTCGAAGATGGGACATTGCTTCTCGAAAATCACGATAGGCGAACTCATACCGCGCCATGAGGAAATTGGATACACCGCATTGGAAGTATCTGTGCGGTCTTCAGCACTATTCAAAAAAACAGGGAGACGTTAATTGATGTACGCAACAGCCAAGTATGGATCGCGCCGCGTCGCAGCAATGAAGCGCTCAACAGCAGCCTCGTGGTCCCCCAGTGCGGCGTAAATAAGACCCATATTTGTGAGGATGATGGAGGACTTTGGTATCCGCTGTCGGTGGGCGATAAGGAGTGGCGTTTACGCATAGCAGCGGTTCAATCCCGTACCGAAAAGAGTCTCAGCGCCTCCTCGAAGTCCTCCTGGTCATAGGCCTTGAGTGCGGCAGCCCAAGTTTCGAGCTTCTCCTTCAACGACAGAGGCATGGCTGGGGGGAAGCAAGCTTAAGGGAAGCGTCGTTAAGGCATAGTATAGCAACACGTAAAATTGCCTATCAGAACTCCGTTGCAACGGATCCCGTTTTCAAAGCAAACCCGCGGCTCGCTATCAAGATAGATATCGCAGAGAGTGTCGGAGACTGTACAGCCTGGGTGGACAAAAGCTTCTGTGCTAGTGGTGGTTGAGTGGTGGTGGTACAGAAGAAAGAGGATCAGCCATGATCTGTCATTTATCATCAATTACATCATCATCATCAAACACGGATACACAACGCGTCGCGTCGCGTCGGTGAGGGAGATTCGATGAATCGAGGTGCGATAACTACGGTGGCAAGATCGACTAAAGTGCCGCCCGCTGCCTCAAAAGAATTTTCTGTAGATGATAATGGTCCGGGGCCGGAGATCTGCGGCGAGGAATTGGCCGAGCCTGTACAACATGCGACTCGGCGAGGTACGAGCAAATTTGTTGTAGCCTCTAATGGCTGCGAAGTCTTCCGTTGGTCCACTCGTAAGTAGAACCGCCCGCGCCCGCATAACTACGATACGCCACACCCGGAGTTTCGATAACACCCGCCTTTCTGGTTTAGTTCGAGGATAATCGATAGATATAGCTTGTATGCGGGCACCAGAGGAATCAAGAGGTCGGAGGGAAGGCTGTCCCTGTAAGTATCAAACAACTCAATCCACCGGCAAATGCGCAAGCACAAAATCCGGGTAAGCAACGAGAGAAATTGCGGAGCGTTGAGATAGCATATGCCCCTGCTGCAGCATGACGACGATGCGATAAATGAACGTTCGGAAGTCGAGTTGGATCTATGGATCTGGCGACGCGAGCTCGAGTTGAGGCCGGTGACGCCCATCGGTTCTTCCTTAAAATTGAACAAAGAATCCATTTAAGCCGGAACGGCCGAAGGAATTCCCAACAGCCAAAGCACATTTTAAAGAGCAATAGAATCTTACAATGTGACTTCGACTGCAACATTGGAATGGGAATTACAAACTCTTCCCCGTTCGTAACGCTCTTCGGTTGAATGCACGGCTTGTGCCGTAGCATTTCTTCCACAGTCCGACTCGCAGAATTGGCGCGCGAACGGATGATGGATCTAGTCTTGCGGCTTGCCATTCGCGATGTTGAATACCTCTGTGATTTCCCCCGTTAGATGGGAGGTCGCTGAGAACGTAACTTGGCTACGGATGAATACCCGGAGGGCCTCAATGGTTTTCTGGGAAGCGCCGGGGCCATCGATATATCGGATCGGGAAAAGTCCGACCTACGGGGTTACTTGATGAAGGTAGAAGTTTACACAAGAGAGATATCCCACGAATATCAGGATCCGTTCCATGTCTGCCCACCAGCTGGCTACTAGTGCTTTGTCGTATTTTTCGGCTTTATACGTTACGACATGCGAGGTATGAGTGTAGATTTGTTGTAGCGTCTGTCTACGAGAGACTAGTTATATGTGTAAGTATCTCCTACATTTTTTACCCCGGTCTAGGCCAGTCTCCATTTCAACTCGCGGGACATTCAGCGGTCATCGTGTGTCTCCCGCTGCCACCATTGGCTTGCTTCTTTTCTTTTTGGTTCCGACGCGGTGTTGTTTGGCCATGCTTGGCACAGTGACGGGCACGCGACGGGCACGTGCTGATGATCTCGCTATTCTCTTTCTCCGACTCGTCCTCCAAGCCTCGAGTCCTCACGCTGGGGATGGTTATATGGTTACTTACCTACAAGAAGACGAACAACATGCGACGATACCCCTCTGGAATCCGCTGCCTGGTCTGGAGTCCGCAGCATCTTGGAAACTCAAGTAAGTCAATGATTCACTAGCAATACTTGATCTCTTTCCATGGCGCATTAGAAGGGCTTTTGCTAGAAATCGTTTCGTCCTCCCTGGCCGTGCCTCGCTGTTACCTTGATGATCGTCCGGCACAACTGCGTTACTCGCTCTCACCGTCCAACACGCGTATATCTTGATCCATTTGCGATGTGGATTCGTGTCCTCTCTCCCAAAGTGCAGCGGCATTAGCCACGCATACCACGGCAGCGCCTTATCCTCAGCGCCCAAGCGCTGGACCCACTTCCTTTCCCGTCTTCACCGCCAATGGGCCTTACGGTGCTCCGAGTTTCCGCTTCGCGGCCTCGCCTATCGGCACTGTTGTGACTTCCCTTCTTTGAAATTCAGCCACTGGGCAACAATCCCCACCGGACTGATCCTCATTGGGTCGTACAATCGTCGGTTGTTTTGGCTAGAATTGGTCTCGAATACCCACATAAGTGACGAAACATCAGGTTACTTTGTGTGCTGGTCATCCCTCTTTCGCCCGATCGATTTCCGTGTGCTGCCAACTTGACAATTAGATTCACCGTCCCTTCTGCGCAGAAAGGAGCAATCGCTCAACATTGAAGCCGGTTCAAACGGTGGCGCGCAACGCTGTTGTTTCAATATCCACTTCTCTATCTGCTTCATTCGGCCAGTTGTGTTTCCCCGAGCAACAAATCGACATGGTTCCCGCACCTAATTCCCTGGCAATGCAAGTCACTTTTAACTACCTGCCGGCGTCCCTCCCACTCTTCTGCGATGTGCCAGGGAACCTAGAGCTATTGCTCCGGCATTCCCAGTCTTCCTCCGGCCCTAATTTATGCTCCTCCTTGGAGTGAAGATCCTGTGTTTACAATCCCTCTAGTCTCGTATCTGCACTTCAGCAGGCACCTCCAGGAAGTCTGACTGATGCCGCGACGAGGGTACCGGGGCGGACTCCTGCGATGGGGGTGGAATCGCGAGCGTGAGGAAGAAAGTTCACGCCAGACGCAGGGCACTGTGAGCTTGATTCAGTTTATGATCGCCGCCCTCTTCGCACGGCGCTCTATTCAGGTTGTCTGCGATCGGGGTGTACGCACTGCCGCTTCATGCACCTCTTCCAAGGCGCGTTCTCTCCACGTTAGTTCCCAAAGTTCTCCGTTAACCTCCTCCAAAAGACAGCTTCCGCACCTTTCTCGACGCCTCCCGCTCGCCTTCGTATTTTTATTTGATTATACTAACCATCCTCTGCCTGGCACAGTCAGAATTCCTGTCTAAATGTGACCGGTACATCCTTCACAAATAGGTCTTACCGAACTTAACACTGATGGCGTGCGCTCGCAGAGACGGAGAGGCGCCACCTTCCGCCGCCCTCGTCGGGGAGTTGGCACTTTGCAGCGCGTCCCCGTCGCGCCTCAAGCGCTGGGTGTTAATGATCTCCATCCACCCATTCATCCCCTGACAGTGGTTGACTTATTGCATCCAGTGCCACTGAAATGCGATTCATTAATTCTGCACTGGCTATTTTCCCTTCTGACGGTTGTATTTCCTTTCGCTCATCTAACGATTAAACATTCCCAGGCTTCTTTGTTCGCCCTCTTTGTCCTCGCAGTCTAGCGGATCGTCAGCACAGTTCGAGGGTGCACTTATGAGGTAATTAACTCGCCTTTGTCGTCACTGCCCCTCACATACGGCTGCACTAGAAGCTCAAACTTGCAGAGTCAGGTTTCTCAGCTCACGGGGCGCACGCTCGACAGTACTGTAGTTCACGTCCAGCTCTTTTTATGACGCAGATTGCAGGTAATTAATCATTCCCTTCAGTAATGCAGTCCATGTTACGGGATCCGTTCAACTGTTCAGGCAGCAAGACTGACGCCGTTTCTGCGACAGATATGAACAAAGCTTGCTTCCATTCTCTGATCCGAATTAGGAAACGACGCGTGAAGGTACCGCCTCCGTTTGACAAGGTGCGAGACAAACATTCCGCTATCCGCGGATGGGCGGGTATATCACCGCTCTCGCTCCTCATGCGCCTCTTTACCTTTTCGAACCCAGCAGCCCCAGCCGGCAAACACCTTCCTCCTTGAGGTTGGGACGCGATTCTGGAACCAATTGTACGTGAATGCCCAGCTCTGATACGAAATAATTGGCCCAAGTCCGCGCATTTGGCGAGTTGCCGGCCGCTGTACGCGAGGGCCATTATCCTCATCGATTGAATATCCGGCATTGACGGTACTCCGCGCCGTTGCGGGGCGCGGGCGTTGTGGTGGGCGTTCTCAAAAAGCATGACGTTTCGCGTTCCACCCACGGTGTCGAGCCAAAACTGAGCTCATTTGCGGTTTGGCTTTTCATTCCCTGCGGAGTGTTCTTGCCTCTTTATCCTTCCGCCGTATAAAGAGACGTTCTCGCCGGCTGTCAGGTCGTCCCTCGCCTCCCTGCCGCTCCTATTTCGCATCAAAACCACCTTTGACAATCAGCCTGTCGCCCCCACAGATAATACCCATGGCTGAGTTCGAGAAAGGGGACGATGAGATGTCGTGGCAGCATTGTGGGACGGAGGACTATCAACATTCGCTCGATGGCAAGGCGACGACCACACAGAGTCATCTTGCGAGCTCGACGTACCACCTCAACCGCACGCCGCAATTCCCGGAGGGTGGCAAGGACGCATATCTCGCGATCTTTGGTGCCTTCATGGCGCTTTTCTGCACGTTTGGGCAGATGAATGCGTTTGGCACGTTCCAGGCGTGGTACGCGGAGCACCAGCTGAGCCATCTCGAGCCGTCGACGATTGCGTGGATTGGGTCCCTACAGCTATGGGTCTTCTTCTTCTCTGTTAGTGGAATTTCTTCTTCATAATTTCCGAGGCCTCAGTCGTTTTCAGGGTGGGCCGATTGGACAGCTCTTCGACGCATATGGCCCACGATGGATTATGACCGGCGGCTCGGTCCTCTATGTCTTCAGTATCATGATGACGAGTATCTCAACGGAATACTATCAATATATTCTGGCGCACGGAGTCCTGTTCGGTCTTGGGGTTGGCATGTTGTCCGTTTTTCCTGGTTCTGACCAATTCGGGTTGCTCACTTTCCGTTAGATTTTATCCCTCCATGTCCAGCGTGTCTACATACTTCTCCAAATATCGAGCTACCGCGCTGGGCGTCGTTGCATCTGGTTCTAGCTTTGGTGAGTCCCTGGGCTCTTGTACTGGGCAAGCCTCTGAAACAGTCCAGGCGGAGTCATGTATCCGATAATGCTTCAACGGCTTTTCGAGCGAGTCGGCTTCGGCTGGGGCGTACGGATCTCTGGGCTGCTCACCGCCGTTGTTTGCTGTATCGCGATCGCAACGGTGACCAGGTATGCCCCACCGAAGCAACGCGGTGCGAGTTGCAAGCTCTCGGAGACGTTCCGAGATTCCCGATTCGTTTTGCTCGCGGCCGGTGGTAGCTTTGTAGCTCTTGGTGCGCTGCAGTCCGTCACACCCGGAATGCCTCGGTTGACACGTCGATTCATGCAGGATTATTCATTCCGTTCTTCTTCATTGTTGACTATGCCCGCGCGCTCTCGATCTCGGCGCATTATACCTTCATTGTGCTCGCAGTCATGAACGCTGGTGGCGTCATTGGCAGAATTGCTCCAGCGTATATTTCCGACAAAATCGGTCGCTTTAACTGCCTAGTCCCCGCAGCCTTTCTCTCCGGGCTCCTCTGCGTCCTCTTCTGGCTCTTCGCGCGGTCGCTGGTACCGCTCATGCTCTTCGCAGCCGCGTACGGCTTCTCGTCTGGCGCGTTCATCTCGGTCATCACGCCATGCGTAGCCCAAATTTCCGATATACGGCAGATAGGCAGTCGGATCGGGATCCTCTATTCCATTATTTCGTTCCCGTGAGTGTTTTTGCCTTTCATCGTCCGCCAAAAAGATCCTCAACCACTCTCTAGTTCTCTTGTCGGCGGGCCAGCCGCTGGTGCACTTCTTGAGGCGGGCAAGGGACAATACACCGGCATGATTCTATTCGCTGGCCTCACGGTGATCGCTGGATCCTTCCTCATCCTCGCCGCGAAGCTCAAGATTGATTCTCGACTGTTCGCCCGCGTCTAATCCGAGATTCTGTCGGGTACGCCGGCGACAGTGAATGCATATTATGCTTAACGTGCGCCGCGAAGCGGTACGTTGCGCATCGGGGGCGGGAACTTCCACTGTATTTTTAATCACAACGACATTCTACGATTTCCAATAGCTCATGGGGCGGCAACGGGAGGGTAAACTTTATTCAATGAGACTCTATGATGTAATATTGCCTCTAACCACGGATATCGTGCAAGCCGTGTTTGACCATGAAGCTGCCCAAGCAGCCTAACTGAGAGGGAAGCCGACCTACAGAGTCGGTGGCCTGCCATGATCAAGTTCCCCGACGCTGAAAGTGCCTCTCAGAAGTCTTTCCGCCGCTGGTGGAGTCGGAGCGTATCTGTTGTCCTCTTCTATAGGAGGTAACTCGAAGTTTGACCGCTGACTTTATACTATTTGGTAATTATCGTACTGAACAGCACAGCGAGTTTCCGGCTTCAACAGTATGATAAAATTCCGGGGTTTCGAGTGACATGAGGCTAATCTTTCATATTTGACGTTGCATTTCTCGTTTTGAAATACTTCCGGACGCGACACCTGCAATGTTAATACCTGTGAAACGTGATCGCGTTCTTTGTCCGTATTTCTCCGGCCCCCGGAGTCCAAATATTTGTTCCTCGCTTCCTCCTGACATCACCGGCTCATTTCCAACTCGTACAAGAACAGGCCTTCGCTGGAACTATGTACACTGAAATCCCTCCAACACCCGTCGATGAGCTAACGCGCACCGAAGGACTGTGGTTTGAAGACTGTGGACTCATTATCCAGGCGGAAACGAAACTCTTCCGTCACGGTGTCTCCCGCGACTTCCTGGCGATGCGTTCTCCGGTATTCGGAGACATGCTCTCCATGCCCATTCCAGAGAACGCTGAAATGATGGAAGGGTGTCCCTTCGTGCACCTCCCAGACAGCGCCAAGGATATCACTCATTTTTTGAAAGCCATGATATATTCTGAGTAAGAACTACTTATTCCATCACGCCGGCGCGAGGATTCACCTCACTTCTCGCCAGGTTCTTTGAATCTGTGCCGGCCAAAACTTCATTTGACATCATTGCCGGCGTTCTCCGTATGAGTCACAAGTACGAGGTCGACGTGCTGCGCAAGCGCGCTCTTATCCATCTATCTTCTCGATATCCAACCACACTCCACGGCTGGGACACCATGCAGCTGGCATGCACATGGTATCATGATACACCATCGCAGTATCTCGAGGCGATTCTGCTCGCACGTCAAACATCTGCCTTGTGGATCCTCCCTATTGCGTTCTATTGCGCTTGCACTCGCCTAGACCTAGAAGATATCATCACGGGTCTCGGAGGTCATACTCTCGATGCCCAAGACATGGTAGCTTGTGTGCAGGGAGTACGCTATCTGGACACCAGAGCGACATCTGAAATATTGAATTTTCTCTGGAGCCCGGCGAGTCGATGTGAATTCCCTGTCGATTGTATGGCAGAGAGGCTTGAACATCGCCGTGATGCAGAGGATTGGAGGAACTCACACATATCCCCTTTGGATATTTGGGACGAGGACGATCTCCATAATCTTCCCGTCTGCGACGCGTGCCGATCCCAGATGAAACCGGTTCACCAACTGGCTAGAGAATCGCTCTGGGACCACCTTCCTGCAATTTTCCACCTCCCGTCGTGGGAAGAACTCGTACAGATGAAGGTCAAAGCACTCTAATTAGTGTAAATGTCCTTCCTCTCCTGCCGCGTCAGTGATTGACGTTCATTGCCAGAGCCTTGCATGCGTTCGGTATCCGTAAGATACCGACCCGCTCGTCGTGAGAGCGGCCTCAACTGTCTGCTCTTTACGATGTTTATATCTTCCAATCGATTCACATTATTATGCGCTCATCCCAGATGGGTAATCCTCGCGCGCGGCATGACACGATTCATCCACATGTCAGCCCCGAGGACTAGGCTAAAACCCCTGATTATAGAATTCTACCGGCATCGTTCCTCCATCACAAGTTATTCCACGACCGCTCGCGCCGTCGCCGAGGACAAATCGCCCGGCGCATACGATGACTTCACAAGAGCGGCAGATTGGTGCCTTTCAAATTGTCCGACTCGGAACCGGCGAGGCCTGCCGAATATGTTGTGTGTTGTAAGTAGGACTCTTTGGACGCCGAGGACGTTGCTGTGAAAAGAGGGGAAAGAGCGAGTGAGTTGGAATATTGGGCAAGTGCTCTGGTCTCGCTCAGCGTTATAAAAAGCTTACTCAAACTCCGTCACGCAATTCGTGCAAAGCATGCCGGATATGTTGTGTGGTGTAAGTAGGACTCTTTGTGCCCCGAGGACGTTGCTGTGAAAAGAGGATAAAGAGCGAGTGAGTCGGAATATTGGGCAAGTGCTCTGGTCTCGCTCAGCGTTATAAAAACATTGCTCAAACTCCGTCACGCAATTCGTGCAAAGCACACCGAGAGCAACTAGGGTTTAGGTTGGGGAGATTGTCAAGTCGGGAGTTGTTCGATAGTCGAACACTGAAAACTTGTCGAGTGGGAGCAAGAGCGGTTGTTCGGTCGTCGAGTTCAAGTCGAGTTCAATTGTTTCCAGGAAGCTGAAAGTTTGACGGATGGAATGAACTCGAAGGAAGGTGGAGCTGCAGATCCAGGTGGTGTATGAACGGAGTGCGGGATGGAATACTGCGTCGGGTTGGTGGTTGGTTTGGCCGCTGGCGGTCGAAAGCAAAGAGTCGAGTTCCGGCGCGGCAACACGTGGCGATTACCTCGGCAATCATAGCACCGGTCCGCAGCCAGCCGTGAGCTGGGAAATGTAGCTCGCAGTACTCTCGCAGTCAACTCGCGGCATTTGGACGAGTTTTCCAATCGCATTCCCGAGCGCCTCGAAACCGAAACGCCCAGAAAATCCTAGAATGTGGTTTCGGCAACTCGCGGCACCGGTCATCACGGCACTGGTGGCTGTGCATGCCGTTAACGGCACGGCTTTTCCATTGTCTTTGCCATTGTTCCTCTTATTGTTGCTCGCTAGCCTCAACCGCTAAAATGGCACAAGGATATCGGGAGTTGAACGTTTCCTGCCCACTCAGCCTCCCCCGCTATTACGATCCCTTCAACGACCATGTCTGACGTCCTCTACCCACTTTTCTCTGTCTTTACCTTTCTCGGCTTCGTCTGCGTTCTCATTCCTCTTCCCTGGCATTTCCGGACCTGGAACTCTGGAGCTTGCTTCTACATAATGTGGTCTGGCCTCGCATGTCTCAACCAATTCGTCAACTCCATCGTATGGGCCAATGACTCGATAAACCACGCACCTGTCTGGTGCGACATTTGTGAGTTGTTTTATCCTAACGTTTATCCTTCGTTGACACCGTACAAGCCGTACGAATTAGCCTAGCCGCCTCTGTCGGCATTCCCGCCGCCTCCCTGTGTATCAATCGCCGCTTGTACCAAATTGCGCGCGCGAAGCCCGACACGATCACCGCCGCTCAGGTGAGCATGGCTCTTACGTTTTAAGGTCCTTCCAACCAACCGTGTCCAGAACCGGCGTTCAGTCCTCAGCGACTCCCTTGTCTGCGTCCTCTTTCCCCTCGTTTACGTCGCCCTGCGTGAGTTCTCTCGCCAATTAGACTTTTGATTTCCCAAACTAACATGGAGGTAGAATACATCGTCCAAAGCCACCGCTTTGATATCTACGAACAAGTCGGATGCTTCCCGGCCCTCTCCAACACCATCACCGTGTACTTCCTCTCCATGATCTGGCCCCTGCTCGTCGCCTTCGTCTCCGCCGTGTACTCCATCTTCTCGCTTCACGCCTTCCGCGCCAGCCGCGCCGCCTTTAATGAATTCCTCGACCCCACCACCACCACCACCGCCCTCCCCGAGCTCACGGTCTCCCGCTACCTGCGCCTCATGGTCCTCGCCGCGACCGCCATTTTCGTCATCACCCCCCTCAGCATCCTCGCGCTCTGGACCAACCTCACCGCCACACCCCTCACGACCTGGCACTCCCTCTTCGTCACGCACCTAAATTTCTCCCGCATCGATGAGATCCCCGCGTCTGTATGGCGCGCCAGCAAGCCACTCGCCGTCGCGCTCGAGCTCACCCGCTGGTCCGCGCCCCTCTCCGCACTCGCGTTCTTCGTCCTCTTCGGCCTCGCGCCCGAGGCACGCCAGCACTACGCCCGCCTCTCCACCGTCCTTGCCGCCGCGTTCTGGCGCCTCCTAGCCCCCCTCGGCTTCCATCGCCCCGCCTCGGGCGTCCTCGCGGCGCCCTTCGTCACCAACGGCTCCTCCTCCCGATCCCACTCCCAATCCTCCTCCTCGACGACCCTCGGCGGCCGCTTCGGCCCCGGCATCGGATACACCAAGCCCGCCGGACCGTCATATGAGAAGGACGTCAAGAGCACGCTCTCGCGCTTCTCCGCCGCCAGCCGCGTCCCGACCTCGCGCTTCAGCGCCTACTCCGACGCATCCATCTCGGTGTCGGTGTCGAGCGCGTACTCGGCAGACAGCCACGTCGACGTCGACGCGCACACGCCCACGTCTGTACACACGCCTGCATCCGCGTCCGCCTCCTTCGTCCCCGTGCAGACCCCCGCGTCGGCGACGTCCTTCGCGACGTCGACCGCAAGCAGCCCCTTCGCGTACGCGCTCCCGCTGCACATCGGGTGGCAGGGGCACGGGGAGGCCTACCCCGCGAGTCCGACGTCGTATGGTCGCACAAGCTCTACCTCGTATGGGGAGACCTTGTATGGGGAGGAGGAGGAGGAGGAGGAGGAACAGAGCGCACGCTCGTGGTCGCCCGTGTCCGACGCGCACTCGCTCGACAGGGAGGATGTGGATGCGCCGCCGATGCCTCAGCGACAGGATACGGCGGCGCGGGGGCGGGCGTTGGCTTGAGGTCACCTACCCGCCTGTCTGCCTTCCTTCCCTCTTCCCTCTTCATCGCTCGTATGTCCCGGCCAGGCCGCACATACGACGCGCGGACGCCGCCCAGCCGAAGTTATTTCGCACACATAAAGTCAGTCCCTCGATGGGCACGCACGCAGCTGTCATCCTCTTCACCCCACCGCCACCCTTGCTATCACTATCATCTTACCACACGCCATTGCCACCTACGTCTGCTAGCTACAGTGCTACACTCGCACTTCCTACATTCACATCCATCCATACGCACCCATTGCTTATTCAGTTACACACTCACACACACTGTATCAATTAGCTGTACGCACTACTACCTCAATCCTAAATTCAATCACCGTCGTTTCGATCCCTGTGCGCGGAGGCCCCCGGCTCTCTGATTAATACCTCGAAGTCCAGCGAAGTCCCCGCGTGAGTCGACTAGATATAGGGAATGTCCTAATGAGGCAGGCGACTTACCCAATCGGGACGCGCGGGGCGAAATTGGGTGCTCAATATCGGTTATTTTGTGTGTCTCTTCCCCAGACAATTTTGAGCTGACGCCACTCTAGAGCTCGCAACCTTCCAATATGGCACAATCCACATCTATACAACGTCGGTCAGTATTTTCTTACTTATTTTCCTTTTTTTTTCTCCCGGTTTATACTCTATGATATTACGGTTATTTGTGTCTCTTCCCCAGACAATTTTGGGCTGACACAACTCGAGCTCGCGACCTTCCAATTGCAATATGCCACAATCCAACGTCGGTCAGTATTTTCGGTTTTTTCCCCCCGGATTAATATTACGAAACGGCGGGGCGAAGCTACCACCTAAAGTGTTCGATTGCAATACCAAGAATCGGGTGTTGCCTCTCGCGCTAACCTCACATGTCACTCGTATTGAAGCTTGCAGGCGGCAGGTCGGGGTTCGACTCCCCACATCCGAATCTACCATCTTCTGTGATCTTCTGCGACAAGGCACAAGTACAATTTGTACAACATACACCGTCCCATGGTTATGAGTTACATGCCAAGACCACCATCTCTAATAAGCTTGAAGCGATGGGAAAGGGAGGTGGATGGGGGTAACGAATTCGAATAACGAGGGGCACGATAAAGGGCACAGAATGCTGATTGATGAGTGTGAAACCAAGCGGAGGAAGAGCTTGCTAATTTGTAGCTTGAATTTAATGGCGGCTGAACCTGAAGGTGCCTTGCTACGTATCTTGTTGTTGCGGACTTGACCAGTGGGAAGAAGTACTTGTTTATTTGCAGAGTTTTCAAGGCAGGAAGTTGAGAAAGAATTTTTGTTATGGCGTTATTGTGGACTTTTGAAGCTTGAAAAGACTTGGTGCACCAAACAGGAGACGTGAGGAAGGTTGCGCGAGAATCTGGAAAAAGCACACAGCGATTGGTGGCTGAGAACTGAACTCGACGTCAGCCACCGCAATTCTGCGCCTAGGTAAAGCTCTCGTTTTGTGGGTCAGTTGGATGAGTGGAGCACTGATACATAGGGACAGAGCTCTACCTAATTTGGAAGACATCGAGGACACGGCAGGATAAATAAGACCGACTTCATACAAGTGAGGCAGGAAAGGTAATGAAATTAATGGAAAACAGACAATATAGGGCAATGTAACACCTGAAAGACACCGGGGGCAAAGACCCAGGCACATGGTTTTCATGTGCCTTAAATGCACATTCAACGCACATGCTCTGCACATGGATGTGACATGGCTCAAAGGTCAACAATCATCCTTCACCAGACAAAGAATACACAAAGAATATACAAAGGAGGGACAAAGTACAGGGCCGGGGCACAGCCCAGTGCGGGAATCCTGGCCTGCCTTGGCCCTGCTCTTTGTCTGTCCTTTATCTGTTCTTTGTCAATCCTTTGTTCAGTAAAGAACCATTCTTGAACTGTGATCAATGTCACACTCATCTGCGGTGAATGTGCGAAGGATGTGCCTTTAAGGCACATGACAACCATCTGCCTTGATCTTTGCCCCCGGTGAGAGTGAACCAAGTGTGAATAAGGAGTGCCATGCGACAGGACCGAAGTGAAGGGGAGGACCGTGGGAAACTAGTCGGGGATCTCGGCGTTGTTGATTCACGGTTGCGATGAGTCACCGACTATGGTATCACTCTGGTGATTTTTAGGAAAAGAGGGGTTCAAAACAGGCTTGGTTTCTCGCTGGTATCCCTTCTGACATCCCGGAGAAAATCGGGATAAAAAACCAGGATCATCCGCTCAAGTTTGAAAATGCTGTCGGGGCTAGGCATAGTTGTGGATACCGTAAAAATGAACCTAATGAAGTTGCCCAACAGGAACCCCGGGAAATTGAAGTTGCATCAGGGTCCTTTACATGTCGGAACTATTCAAATTGGATCGGCCAAGTTGTCGTGCTTGGACGTTGAAAATTGGCGGAGTTGGCACCTGCCTTGCAAAGCTGTCTCACCGAGGAAACCTGCATTCAAAGTTGCATTCACACCCAGAAGTTGTTGGTTCTTGTGGCCTGAATTGCCGAGTTGCGAGTGAAACTTTTTGCACACTATGCATGCCATGACCGAACAGCAGCGCGATGAGGGCAACTTGCGGGGGAAAGGGAATGCAATGCATTCGAGGCACCGACTCGCTCACGATGTGATATTGTTTTCAATCTGGAACACGCCAAGGAGGTGAGGTGGATTGGGTTTGCGGCTGTGAAAGGTAATTTGTTGACAATATCCTGGGAGGACACGCTGCATTTGATGTAAACTAGTCAATTTATCTGGGGTTTTGTGCTGTTGTGAAAATTGCACTGAGTGAGGATAGAAACGCAGGATAATGGAATAATGGAATAATTGGATAACAGAATAATTATTGTGAGGTTGAAGATACACTGTAGGGAATATTATCTACTACAGCTAGAAAGAACAGAGGGTAGCTGAGTAAGAACTGAGTAAGTGGAATCGCGGAGAACGTCGGGGAAATGTTGTAGGAGACCCGACGCCGGCTCCGGTATACCCCGTGTACTACCCGTTTGTTCCGTTCCTTTCTTGATATATTAGTTACAACTCCTATCCATGCACCTCAGTCGTTTACACCCATCGTGTCCCGACTGAGGTGAGTTATATTATTGCCTATCTACTTACAGCCTTACTTACTTCTACCGTAGCTTTACTCACACCTGTTCTTACTTTAGGTAAAGCTACCGGCTTGCAATATAGTCGTTTACACCCATCGTGTCCCGACTGAGCTTTACTCACACCTGTTCTTACTTTAGGTTATGGGCCCCGTAGCCTTCTAAAGCTCACTCCAAAGAACAACACGATAAACTGCGACTCAAACCTCACGGTCATATTACGCCTCGATGGCTTCCCAAATGATCAATTTACCTGCTCTGCTCGCCGCAGAGAAACTACAAACCAACAAGGCAAACTACCCTACCTTCAAGGTACTTATCGAAGAACATGCCGCCAGCAAAGGCCTATTGGGCTATCTCAACGGCAACATCGCCAAACCCGCACTCATTACCGGGACCGCCGCTCCCGACCCAACCCCTGTCTTCTCCAAGAACCCGTCCCGCGACGAATACGAGTACCGCGATGGTGTTGCGCGCTCGTTGATCGTTACCAACATCGCTGACCCCATCGGACTGGGTGTCAAGCGTGACGGTACAGCAAAGGAATGCTGGGATTCTGTCGATAGCATATGCGCGAAGAAGAGCGATGCAGCCCTGTCCCTCGCCGAGAGCGAACTCCAGTCCATCAAATTCACGGGTAGCTCCCGCGATGACCTCGACGTGCTGTTGGGCAATCTGCGTAACAAGGCGAACACTGTTAGGATGCTGGGAGGAAAGGCAGAGGATAAAGACTTGAAAAACATCCTTATCCGCTCTCTCCCTCCCGACCCACGCTGGTTGGGCCTCCAAGGTGCTCTCTTCTCCGCCACCGACCTTGACGATGCGTTCGCGCTGATCAAAACGGTCGCAATCAACACCGGGATGCCCGAGCACACCACGGTTGTCGCCAACTCGACGGCACTCAATGCGTCTACTCAGAAACGTCAGTGCACGAACCCGAGCTGCAAGGCCAAGAACAAGTCAAGCCATACCTTTGAGAACTGTTATTGGCCCGGCGGCGGGAAGGAGGGTCAGTTCCCCGCCAATTTTGGGCGCAACAGACCCCAGGCAAACCAAGCCACAGTGCCCGCCGACACTCCCGTCGTCTACCGCGCGTTGATGGCGAGACTCACGCCGATGGCCATACAGGAGGTCGACGATGAGAAAGCGGTGCCTCCCAGCAAGGTTCCTGCAGTCGAATCGATGCCTGCGCCTGCGCCGGCGCCGAGTATGGCGAGCGTGGTACTTGAATCTACGACTTCCCCAATCGCGTATGTCAGCCGTACATTCGAGAACTATTCGCCGAAGACGACCGTTACCTTCGTTGACTCCGGCGCCAGCGACCACTTCTTCCGCGACCGCACCGACTTTCGGGTGTACGAAGCAGTTGCTGTTCGTACTGGCCAATCTGCTCTCGCCTCCGAAGGTGACTTCGCTATAGTCGGGAAGGGAACCGTCACGAAAACATTCACTGTGGACGGAAAGACGGTCCACATTACCTTCCTGAATGCCCTCCACGCTCCTTCCCTTGCCGCAAACCTTGTTTCCGTCAGTCAGCTTGATAAGGCGGGCTACTGGTCTACATTCGGAGGCGGGGAAGTCGTCGTTCGCGAGGGAATGGCGGGTGAGACACTCCTGCGGGGTCGTGGCTCAGCGGGGATGTATGTTCTGGAGACGAACAACACTCACGCCAAATTATCTACGTCGAAGCCGACAACGCTTGAGAACTGGCACCGGCGTATGGTGCATGCATCCCCCGCGACAATCGAGGAGATGAGGACGAAGGGACTGGTCGACGGTCTTGACATTCCCGATCACAAACTCGACGGCAAATGTGTCGCCTGTCGAGCAGGCCGTCAGCACGCACGCCCGTACGATGGGCACACAGATGTAGATGTACCTCCCCTCCATCTCGTTGCGTTCGACTTGTGGGGTCCTGCGCGCGTCGCGTCACCTGGCGGTAATCGCTACATGATGATTATTGTCGATAGCGGTACGGCGTATAAGTATCAGGCGTACCTCCGGGACAAAAGCGATGCGTCCACCATCCCCGCGTTTGACGAGTACCGCATCATGGCAGAGAAACAGACCGGCCGTGCAATTAAACGAGTTCGCACTGACAATGCGTTCAACTCGGCGGAGTGGAAAGTGTATTTTGCGACTCACGGTATCATCCACGAAACCACCGCGCCGTACTCCTCTGCCGAGAACGGGCTCGCAGAAAGAGCCATTCGTACCGCCACGGAGGACATCCGCACGCTGCTTGACGAGTCCGGGCTTCCAGAGAGTTACTGGGCTGCTGCTGGAGCCTGCGCGAACTACACACGCAACTTAATGCCGTCGCGCCGGCATCCTGGCAAGATTCCGCAGGAGGCGTTCGATGGAAGTCGCCAGGACTTGTCACATCTTCGTGTCTTCGGGTGCAAGTGTAGCGCTAAGGTGAACATTGTCAATGGGCAGCGAGTAGATGGTGGAAGCAAGTTGGGAAGTCGTACGATTCCTGCCACGTTTCTTGGATACGGCACGGGTGCAGGTAATTATATCCTGATGGATGAGCACGGTGCGCAGTTTGAGAGCCGGAACGTCGAGTTTGACGAAGGTATTCCTCACCGCGCTGTGGATGTGGGGGAGAAACGGACGGTGGATGATGACATACCTGTGGACCCAGTTCCATCCAACAGCACTCAGAGCAATGCTCCGGAGGCTCCAGGTGATAAGTCTGACTCCGCGCCGTCTTCTGCCGCAAACTCACGCTCTAACTCCCCTGATCTCGTTCCCATCCCTGCTCCTGTACCTCCGGCTCCTGAGCCTGCTCCACCTCTTCGTCGTTCTACCCGCAACCCGACCGCTATCCCGGGCTCTCGTGCCGCCGATGGACGTGAGTACGCAGCGCACGAGGAGGCCGCTCACGCCAAGCGCGAGAAATGGGCAATCGGAAACTTGAAACCGCGCGCTCACGCTGCTTGGGATCCCGTCACCAGCCTCAACGCCCAGCTCGACGACCACATCGCTGCAACACTCATGTCTGCGAACCCCGACCGCCTCTACGCGCCCAAGACCTACAGCGAAGCCATCAGACTTGACGCCGAGCGCTGGACCGCCGCCATGGATGTCGAGATGGCGCTTCATGACAAGAAAGGCACCTGGGAGCTTCAGCAGCCCCCGGCTGGTGCGAACGTCATGGCGTCGAGGTGGGTTTACGACGTCAAGAAGGACGGCGCGGGCAACTGGCTCCGCGACAAGGCTCGACTCGTCGGTAAAGGCTTTACCCAGGTCCACGGCATCGACTACGAGGAAACCTGGGCTGCCGTCGCTCGTCTCGAATCCATTCGCATGACCGCCGCCATTGCTGCAAAGCAAGATCTTCACCTCTGGCAGATCGACTTCGAAGCGGCTTACCTGAACAGCGAGACGAAGGAGGAGATCTATATGGAGCAGCCGCGGGGGTACGAGGTGGAGGGGAAGGAAGGTCTGGCGTGCAGGTTGAAGAAAACCATCTACGGGACGATGCAGGGCGGGCGCGATTGGGCTGAGACGCTTGCGGCAACGTACGACGACCTTGGGTACGTCTCTTCGCGGGCTGACCCCTGCGTGCGCGTCAAGACTTCGGACAGCGGCGAGTACACGCTAACCGACACCTACACTGACGATGTCTGGGGCGCGTCCTCTTCCTTCGAGGAGGGGGAGCAGCGCAAGGCAGAGTTAGCGCAGAAGTGGGATATCAAAGACGTTGGGGACACCCACCGCCTGCTCGGAATGCGTGTCGACCAGGATTTGGACGCCGGCACCGTCACCCTGTCGCAACGCGCCTACTTTGAGAAGGTTCTAGCCGACCATGACCTCCAAAATGTCCGTCTACGTTCCACGCCACTCCCTGTCGGTGTCACTCTCGACTCTTCCATGTCGCCCACGACCGCCGAGGAACGCGCTGAGATGGTGGGCAAGCCGTACCGCCCCCTCTTAGGGAAGGTGATGTGGGGTCAGCTCGCTACGCGGCCTGATTTATCGCACGCGGTTAGCGTCCTCTCCCGCTTCCAGATCACCCCCGGGATCGAGCATTGGCGCGCCTTACTCCACGTCCTCGGCTACATCCGCAACACACTCGACCTCGCCATTGTCTACTCGCGCAACGCTCCCCTCGCTCCCGTTGGCTATGTTGATGCAGACTACGCGGGCTGTCAAGATACGCGCCGCTCGACATCGGGCCAGGTGTTTGTGATGGCCGGTGCACCTGTGTGCTGGGCCTCCAAACGCCAGGCGACCGTCGCGCTATCCACCGTCGAAGCCGAGTATATCTCGCTTACCCGGGCCGCGCAGCAGGGGAAGTGGATGCACGCATGGATGGCTGAAGTAGGCTTGGAACAGGAACTCCCGGGTCTATTGCATTGCGACAACCGCGGCGCTGTCGACTTGACGAAAACCACGAAATCCCACAGCAAGGTCAAGCACATCGACATTCGTCACCATTACGTCCGGGAGCTCGTCCAGAAGGGGGAGCTGAAAGTCGAATTCATCCGCGGCAATGAGAACCCTGCCGACCTCTTCACCAAGCCCCTCCCTCGCCTCGCGCACGAGCGCTACCTTGCGCAGCTCAATATCCGTCCCGTCGCCGTGTAGTCGCCGGGTCTGGGGGAGTGTTGTAGGAGACCCGACGCCGGCTCCGGTATACCCCGTGTACTACCCGTTTGTTCCGTTCCTTTCTTGATATATTAGTTACAACTCCTATCCATGCACCTCAGTCGTTTACACCCATCGTGTCCCGACTGAGGTGAGTTATATTATTGCCTATCTACTTACAGCCTTACTTACTTCTACCGTAGCTTTACTCACACCTGTTCTTACTTTAGGTAAAGCTACCGGCTTGCAATATAGTCGTTTACACCCATCGTGTCCCGACTGAGCTTTACTCACACCTGTTCTTACTTTAGGAAAGTCGGCGGCTGAGTAAAGCCGAACCGTGGGAAATACCAAATAACAACAAGTGCTGGTTCAATATTCAATGCCAGTCGTAGCCTTTGAAAGTTTGAGGTCAGCGCATCGCCTCTACACTCAAAGCTCAACTGGATGAATACGATAATTATAACTATCACAGTACGTCACGGAGCGAGTACGTTACCAGACAATGAAAATTTCCAGAACAGATGAATTGAGTTGATCCTGAGGCCTGGAATGCGGCGGCGATCGCCCGGTGACCAGGGAGGTGCAATTATCAGGCGGTGAATCACCGAAGCCATGGAGGCACGCCGGCAGCAATCGCATCCTGGAGCCGCAAGTCAAGCGCTGGATCAAGAAGGGTGGATAATTTCGAGAGAGGAATCAAGGCCGACATACATCAAGGCTAATGAAGGTGTCAAAGCAAGGGCTGGAAGGAAATCGCGAGTTTCGGGCGGTGCTGAAGGTTCAGGAAGGCCTGACCGACTTGCGCCAAATTCACTTCACTGCTAAGTATTGGGAATCGGCTGGCCAAAGAATTTTGACACGTAAAATGGATTTAAAGGAAACAGAAGAAGGTTTTAGGGTGCTAACATTCTTCCCCTAACTTATCTTGGATCTAATGCAGGCTCGACCAAGGCAGAACACGGACGCACGTGATATTTGCGCCGGAATGCCGAATCAACCCTCAGTGCCGCGCCGAGGCGAGGGGAGATAAACCCGAGTAGAATAATGCTTTACAGACCCCTCCTACAATATTTCGGCGGCGGCGTTCTCATACGGCGAAGCCCGACGTCCCATCCAAGTCATGGCGAAACTGTTTGCCTCGACAGCCGAAGCGAAACACAAGTCCAAATGATGTGCATCGTAGCGCGACACAAACAGTGGCGCCACGATGACGTCCCGCCGCTCTAAAGAGTCTAGGAGCCTGCTCAGAAGTGGATCGAATTGTGTTCCTGGGAGCCCATCATCGGCTGGGAGCGGTCCGAGACGAACATATGTGTGGTTGTGGTCGATTATACGTGATTGCACACTGGATGTTCCCGGACGTAGGTTTAATGGCTGCACAAGTGTGGTCGGTCGAATGCGGGGCGGCACCATTGCGGATATGTGTTGTGATATCACTTGGACCGTGGGCCTCAGGATGGGGTTGCGCTTCCAGCAGGACTGCACAAGCTCCCACAGGCGCTGGGGCATGGCTTGTCCGCTTTTGGTCTGCGGCCAGGTATACGGAATTAGCTGCCAAGTCCCCTGTTCCGTGGCTGGGTTCGACCATTTCATGATGATGGCACCCTCGGATTTGTCGACGAACGGAATTGTTCCCTCGGTCCATATCTAAATAAGGTTTGGGTGACTTGTATCGAAGAAAAGCGAGAGAATATGACCTCGCAGATGACACAAGCAAATGCCCACACGTCGGATTCGACGGTCCGCTGGAAAGGGTGGTTTGGACGATAAACCTCAGGGAGAAGTAGCTCCGGGGCCATCCATTTGCCCGAGCCGCTGCGCATGGAGGTTTTGATGGACGTCTGAACCTCAATGAACGCGGCGAGGCCAAAATCAGAGAGGCATGCGCGGCCGTTCTGATTAATGAGAATATTGCGCTGTACAAATATATGAGATTCGCTGATCAGGTGTGGCAGACATGATTTACCCCACATAGATCTCCGTGGACAATGTTCATCGCGTGGAGATATGAAATGCCCTGGATTACATCGTGAATCTGTCTCGGCCCGATCAGTCACCAAAATGAACTTAACCTTTGAAGAGAACGCACAAGCGAGAACGCGGACCGGGACGAGAGGGAGCGGTCTGCCATGTAGGTTAGAACAGATCCTTGTGCCATCCACAGCGACACCATGGCCATCGTTTGGCCCGGAAATGTCGAGTTAACCCCGATAAACGGCACGATGTTGTCATCTTCAATCATTAGTTTTCAGCACGACAAACCCTCAAAATGTAAGGAAGAGTGTATGCTCAACGATTCAGATGGCTCCACGAAAGCGCCTCCTTTGTGAATTTTTCTTCCAAGATTCGCCTCTCAGAGTTGGCTTGGCTGGAAAAGATCCTCAAGACCTTGAGAGCGACCTCCACTTTTTCTCCTGCCTGGTTGGTGTATTGCCCGTGGAAGATATCAGCAAAGCCACCGGACTTTACCGGCCTCCCGGTGAGCAAAACCACATCGGGCACATGCAGTGCTTCCGGGAGAACGCCTAGGAAGTTTGCCAGCAGCTGGAGTAAATGTTGAGCGTGACCCAGAAACCCTCTGTCGAGCCATAACTCGCTATTATTCAGCGGACGCGAGTCCACAATCTATTTAGATACTAGTGTGAGGTGACGAGGTTGCATGAGAGATAAACCAGCATACGGAGTTCACGACATTTAGAAGGTTGATGGCGTGGTCTCGTGGGACTAGTGGTATATCGTGCTTGTACGAGCCGATAATAAACAGTAAACACAGAGCATCATAAATTTCCATGTTATCCCGTTGAAGAGCCCTTTGGGTGTCCAGGTACGTTGCACTTTCCAGAGTTGAGAGAGCCTGTCAAAACCGGTATCGGGACCTGAATTCAAAACAACTAATGATTGACCTTGAGCATCCATCTGGAATAATCCCAGGCGTGATGCAGAGCACTGCATATGCCGGCAGTTGTTGCGCTTTCAGGGTCGAAATCCAGGGGTAGATTAGTCCGCTCCCACATCCCCTCCCAGATGCTAGCCGACTGTTTGATCCCTTCAATTGGTATTTCAGTGGAACACACCTTAGAGATGTTGCATCTGGGCGCTGCCAGACCCCTTCGAGCAGAATGCGGAACAAATTCTGCTCCCATTCAGGAATTGAACAGGGGAAACAAAGGTCGTACTTACTTTGTACAGCGCAGGCTCCGACGGGATCCTTCCGGAGTACATAATCGACCCGTCGTCGGAAACATACAGGATCTGCAGTTTTTCGGAAGTGAATCGCTGTCGTTTGGGCCGGACGCCCGGCTCACACATCACCACTATGTTCAAGCCGAGTAATTCTTTGAGCGCCGAGAGTATAGCATACACGTCGGGTGCCTGTTCTGTGCTAACACCGTGGATGATGAGCGTTGTCAGTCCATGTTTCCGAAGAATCCTCTCCAACGGCAAGACAATGAGGCGCGGAACCTGCCAGCCACTGGTATGTAAGCGGTAGACTGTCATCGTGCTCAAAAGAAAAAGGAAAAACCGCACATTTTCAAGCATTCGGGCGTCGTGCTCAAGCGCCGTGAAGCCATACAAGCGCGAGGACAGGACCAGCTTGCACAAGTAATGCGGGGAGATGGTCGCAAGTTTGCGGATAAGAGCGACCATCCCTGACTGGCTACCGCGTACATTGATGTCGATTTGGAACCTGCCCGCGGTGGAGAAAGTTTTCACCACAATTTCTTCGGTGGCACCCAGAATTTCGGTGCTGTCAGTAGAAAACCACAGGATCCGGTGCGTAGGAAAGGGTGCAGTGCTAAGCGTGGACCAAAGTCTGAGGTCCTCTGGCAAATTTGTTGCAAGTTCCGATGGAGGGCTGAAGAAGGTTGAAAGATCACTGTGGTTGGCTCCATTGTCATGCCGTCCTTCGATCCAGCTGGTAACTGCGTAAAGTTTCTGCATTAGAGAAAGGAACAGCGCCGGGCAAATTCACAAACCCTGCTTGGATGAGGAAGTCATATGATGTGCAAGAACAAGAACCTCCGTTGCACAGAATATATTGTGCCATATGATCGCAGCCTGGAAACATTCTAGTTTAGGAAATGCCGCGTGAGATCAGCTCACCAGCACGGGAAAGATCCTGGTTAGCTCTTCCTGCGGTATGCTCTGCCCTTTTAGGCTGTAGGAAGTAAGCAACGACGGGAAACCACATCAAGAAAGTCTCACAAAACAATTGTGGTGATTGTGTTGGCTACAGCGCTAACCTGTGGTAATCAGCACACTTTCGTTGAGATCCGGAGCACGCTTACTGGACCAAGGCAGCTCAGCAATATCGCCCCAAAACACAGGTAACGAGCTTCAAACTCCGTGTCCGACATCTCCAAGTAACCCAAAAGGCACAAGCCTTGAAAAACACGAAACACTAGGGCGAACGCTGTCAAAATGCATCAGCATCATCGTACACTGGCATTATAGCTTGTAGTGACAATTTATGAGGAACAATGGCAGGTCCCCAATTTCCATCGGAATGATCCAGGTGCACACTACATCAGAGACGAAGGCCAGTAATGCCACCCCGAGAAATCTTTGGTGGCCGGCCTGCATAGGGAAAGGTGCGGGTGGAGGTGGGGGAACTGGACAAGATACTGGAGGTTGTGAGATACTCCATCGACGCCACAGGCGCCAATCTGCCACTCCGGAGAAAAGCGAGCGCCACACAAAGCGCCAGTCAGTGAACACATCAGCAAGATCACAATTATCTTGCGAATTTTGGGTCTTTTTCTCTTGTGGTAAAAAAAAAAAGTTGGTAGAAATAATGTCTAGACTTTACAGCTATTTGCGGAACATAGGGCGCAGATCAAATTTCTATCAAAAAGGTTTGTTTTCACTGCTACCCCCGATATCTTGCTCAGTTCTTCACGTGAAGCTCTGAAATCATGATGAATCGATTCCTATGGGTATTCTTCAGTGCTTGGGCTCATTCCCAGATTTACCTCTCAGGCTAGTGGCTTAATAAGCAAATACATGTGATCTTTGCTTGCTGACCCTGTTTAAAAGGGAATTAAGGTGAGGATGTCTGGATTCTGTTTTCTAGGGCTACCTGACTATATTATACAGTGCTTAGTATTGTTTCCCGAGCAATACACCTTTGTGTTATGTGACAAGTACCCTGTTGAAATCGATGTATTTATTTATGTGCTTGTTAATATGTTTATAGGTGGCACATTCATATAGAAAGTATATGGCGCACTTGAAGGCATATCCCCGAGAATCTGGACAAAAATTTGGTGCAATCCAATGAATCCTTCCTTTGAAACTGGGGTAGCAAGATGAATCTTCATCATTCTTCTCACTCAGTCATCAATAGACAAGAGGCATAATCCGAACTGACAGGGCACTGTGGAGCATCCATTAAGGATATTTAGTGAAGGATTCGAGGCATTTGAGCCAGAATTGAGTGCATTAGAGAGGCAGCAGTGAAAATGATCAAAGTGGCCATTTTTAGAAAAAAAAATGATCCGCGCCTTATGTTCCGCAAATAGCTGTAATGGGATGGTTCACAAAAAAAGAAATTGCGTCTTTTGGCTTTACTTTTGACAGCTTAAGTATTAGCGAGGCTAAGCCAAAAAAGCCGAAAGTCCGCAAGACCACAAGCTACGTCAAAAAAGTGCGGAAAACACGATGCATTACTCCGCACAGGCGCGCAGCGTTGTGATGGATGGGAAGATTACAGACGAGGGCAGTTGATGAGGCTATGTAAGTCTCCAGGTGGGGGCACTGGAGTCCGGACAAGACTTACTTGGTGTTGTGAGATACAGCAGTGACGCACGTCAATCTGTCCATCCATTCAACTAGTATCTGGGGTTTTGATGCATCGCGAGGGTTCTAATTAGAAGGAGAGGCCGTTGGATCAAGGGCTCTAATGATTAGAGGGATGGCGATGGATCACCTTAGAGAGCTTGTCGTACTGTCTACCGAGTTCGTTCCAGGGTCCAGGTATTGCGAACCTAAACGAAAAGTTGAGAGGCGTCGTATCATCTCAGGATTGTGAACGTCTACCTCGATGGCTTTCTTTAGGTTAACATTCGAATTTGGTGGATACCTAACCTGTGGTTCAGTGTGGCGCATTCTCGACAAGGGGCCTGGCGCTTCCCTTTGGTTTTCCCGATTAGTCGTGTATTTCAAGTTCCTGTACAACGGGGAAGGAATCAGATACTCGCCTGTCGTAGGTGGTTGTCGCGGTCAGGCCGCCGCTGAGAGTAGGCCGAGAGCGAACTAAAACGCATCTTAGCTGAGGACGAACCTCCGGGCGCGTACCAACCCTCACAAAGAGCGGCAAGTTTGTGCCCTCAAGCTTGTCGAGACCGGCGAAGACGTCCGACGGGGAAGTCTACCGTTGTAGGACTCGTTGCCAAAAGGCCCGAGGACGTCACTGGGGAAAGAGGAAGTAATGGCCCAAGTGAAATATTGGGGCAAGCCAAAGGTGTGTCGTCTCGCTCCAGATCAGCGCTTGCTCAAACTCCGTCACGGAATTCGTGTAGGGCACACTGAAAGCAGCTAAGGTTTAGGTTGGCATGGCTGAGGAGCTCACTGGGGAGGAGTTGACTAAGTAGTCGTCAGGTCGGGAGTTGTTCGATGAGATCCTGGAAGTGGAAACCCGCAAGAAACCCGTCAAGTGGAGCAGGGCCCGGGGCCGTTGTCTTCGAAATTGTTTCCGGGGAAACTGAAAAAATTGGTGCTACACAGGTGGGAGAGGGAATAAGCTTGAAGAAGGAGGGGCAAAGCCAGGTAGTGTATGAACCTAGTTGGTGGTCAAAAGCAAAGAGGAGTTTCGGCCCGGCAACACCGTCACGGTGACGTGGCGTTTACCTCGGCAATCATAGCACTGGTCCGCGGCCAGCGGTGAGTTGGCCAGGTGTGGCTCGCAGTACTCTCGCAGTCAACTCGCGGCATTTGGATGACTTTCGAGCGACTCGAAACCGAATCGCCCAGAAAATCCTAGAATGTGGTCTCGGCAACTCGCGGCACCGGTCATCACGGCATCGGTGGCTGTGCATGCCGTTGACGGCACGGCTCTTCCATTGTCTTTGCCATTCCTCTTATTGTTGCTCGTAGCCTCAACTGCTAAAATGACGGAAGGATATCGGGAGTCGAACGTTCCCTGCTCACTCAGCCTCCTCCGCTATTACGATCCCTCCAATGACCATGTCTGACGCCCTCTACCACCTGCGCCCCTCTGCGCGCTCGCGTTCGTCGCCAGTCGTCGCCCTCTTTGGCTTCTTCGCGCTCGAGGCGCGGATGCACTACGCCCGCCTCGCCACCGTCCTCGCCGCAGCAATCCGGCGCTTCCCGTTAACCCTTCTTGGCGTTCCCCGCTCCTTCGTCACCAAAGGCTCCTCCTACCAATCCTCCTCCTCTCTCGAGAACGCTCCGGCCCCGGTATCGAATACATCAAGCCCGCACCCTCGTTCAAGAAGGATGACCATGATATCAAGAGCACCCTCTCGCGCTTCTCCGCTGGCAGCGCTAGCCGCGTCCCCACCCCCGCTTCAGCGCGTACTCGGACGCATCGGTGGAGGTGTCGGTGTCGAGCACGGTGTACTCGGCGGACAGGCACGTCGACGCGCACACACCCACGCCTACGTCTACGTCTTCATCGACATCCCTCGTCTCTCAGGCTGTGCACACCCACACGCCGTCCTTCGGTTCTTCCTCGACGTTCGCGTACGCGCTCCCGCTGCACATCGGGTGGCAGGGGCATGGGGCGGCTTCCCCCGCGAGTCTGACCTCCCACGGCCCCACTTCTACGTATGGGGAGGAGTGTCGGCGGGGAGGAGGAATACGCGTACGGCGTCGATGCGGAGGAGTATGAAGAGTATGCTGATAGCGCACACTCCGACGCGTACTCGCTCGATATCGACGGGGAGGATGTGGCCATGGACACGCCACCAGTGCACCAGCAGCGACAGGATTATGATACCGTGACGGCGGTGTGGGGACGGGCATTGGCGTGAGATTGGCGTGGTCGCCTGCCCTCCCTCCCTCTTTGTCCCACATAATGTCAGTCCCTCGATGGGCACGCACGCACTGCTATCATCTTACTACACTCACATTCAGACGTACCACATTCCGCATTCACACCTCACATACACTGTATCAATGAGCTGTACGCACCCCTACCTAAATTCAATCCCGTCATTTCGACTCCTCTCCGCTCTCTTACTTCGAAGTCCTCTTAGCTTGAAGTCGGCTTACCCTGAAGTCTTGCTTTGGGTCCACGAGACGAGATAGAATTGGAATTCTGACGAGCGACCGGGTGCATGGTGTCCTGATAAGGCAGGTAAATTACGCGATTCGGACTTGTAGAAATTGCCTGCTCGATATGTGTTCGTTCGTTCGAGTATGTGTCTTTCCCCGAAAATTGGAGAGTCTTCGACTCTGGAGTTGGGAAACAAATTTTCCAACGCCCAACAGTTCACAAATGAAGTTCTTACGCTCGTAACAACTTCTTCCTCTACTAAGTAGTAGTAATAAATGTTCCGGTTTTTTCGTCACTCATAAATCGTCCGCCAACTCGACGGTGCATCGCTGCGTCCCATGATGCGGGCGTTGGGGTTCGACTCCCCACATCCGAACTGCGTCGAAAAGCGCCAGCGTTTTTTCTTTTCTTTACCGGTTAATACTAGACCTAGACAGTGTTTTCCCCAAAGCCTCAATTGCAAAACCGAATGAGGCAGGCAAATATTCAATCGGGTGTTGTGCGCGGTACATCACTGCGATGGGTGTGAGTTCGGTTGAGCATCCATGTTGGCAGCAGGTCGAAGAGACTGGTACTCGACTATCAGAATGATTCAGGCTCCAAAAATTGTGCACTCACTGGCAATATAACAGGGCTTTGAGGAACACAGTCACGTCCTTTGCGGCGTCAGACAAGGGAACGAAGGGACAGCCATCCATCATGTCCGCGTCTTTCGGGGTAGGGAGGGAGAGCATATCATAGAAAAGAGGGGATCGAACCGCAAGAAAATCGCGGGAGATGCGATACAAGGTGGTCTTCGCTCGCTTGGATGACAAGTCCGCAATCCTCAGACCACAGCCCCTGAGGCTCCAATTGTTTCCGTCTGAAAACCGTTTCAAACGGTTATAACTGTTTTTATTATTTGATGGACCAGGCAAACAGTTTTTAAATTGTTTCCTAACCATTTAAACCATTACCTTCCCCCGGCGTCTCCCCTGCCCCTTTTCCGTTCTCTGTAGCTCCTGTGGTCCTTAACAGGCATGAAACCACTCAATACAGATTGTAAACTAACCGTGTTTCTCCAACTGATGCGTGAACAGAGCTTGGGTTGAAAATCAACAACCGTGGGAATCTTCGCTTTTGAGGTTCGGAAATTGCGACGTTCATGTGCCAAGGTGGACTGAGCGCCGATAAGAAGTGCAGCACCCGAAGAAAGGCTTTTGAGGGCCAGAAGGTCGTTTGGCATCCCACACTAGCCAAAAAGTGCTAGACTGAACACGGTTGACACAAAGGAGAATCATATTCTCGACTTGAGAGAAAAACTGTTTTGAAAACGGTTTGAAACGGTTTCAGACGGTATCAAAACTGTTTCCGTTTTAGTTTGTCTAGTCCTTCGAACTAAAATCAAATGGTTGGAGCCTGAACAACCCCTCTGCCCGAGTTGATACCGTCTGCCCTTCATGTTGAAGAGGAGCAGTGGTGTGCGCCTCGACATCCACCTAGCTGGTAAGGTATGATTGGGGTCAATATGACCAAAGTTGAGCGAACAGGAAACGCAGATAGTGTCAGTACCTAGGAGAAGAGAAGCGATGTGGCGGTGTTGATCTTTATCGTTGCTCTTATCGCATAGGATTCTGGATCCACCGATATGTATTTCGTGACTGTAGAAGGGTGGTCATAGTGCATAGCATTCAACCAGATTTGGCTTATTTCGGCTGGGAATGGACGTCATGTGTTATGAGCAATCCGACTGTATGCCCTTCTCGCCAGAAGGCAACATCTAGATATGAGTTAGGATGTTTACTACTAGCGCCTATGTGCAGATACAAGATACATATCGGTGGTAGATGCGAAGCCTCAGGCGGACAGCCTTAGTGAACGACCTAAGGGAAAATATACGGTGAAATTTCCTCTCGGCATCATTATTGCTTGATCCATCGAAGTTCATGCAGAACCTGGGGTACACTATTTATCAAATCGTCTGGATTTGATTCGAACACCAAGTCGAGAATAAAGAAGAGTGTGTTTGAAATTTATGCACTGAGCGCAGATTCTACGTACTAACAAATTTCGTGAGAGCAGAAAGCAGGCCAACTTCCGCGTGGGTGTGGGTTTGCCAGGTTGTGTATTCAACGGCCCGCAACGACAGGGAGGCTGTGGTGCCGAAGGTTCTCGACCTGCGATAGTGAAGATCGTGAGATGGAGAGGGAAAGGAGGTTTAAGAATCATACAAAGCTATTTGAGCACCTCTGCCTTGATCTTTTCCAACTCGCTCCAATCCGGGAGCCCAAATATTCCGGGGAGCTGGTCCCAGAGCCGCTTTCTGGCCTCTCGGTGGACCTTTTGCATCTGAGACAAACAAGGGTCGCACACTTCGAGATCATCCCAATCGCCCTCGCCCCACAGCTCGAACGGCATCGTCGTTTCGGTTTCGCGAGAATAATCTCTCCGTTCCGAGACACTCTGGTGCTTGATAGTCCGCGCGACCAAACATTCATAGGGCTGGGGACACATAGCAACTTCGTGATTGCACAAAAACTGTAGAACGCTAGCCGCTCCCGTGGTCTCCAGGAATCGAAGGCCCTGGAAGCATCTGACTTTGTCCCCCGTGCTTAGGGCCGTCCTAGTTATAATTGTTTCTTCGTAAGAATGCTCACACATTCGGTAAAACGCGGTGGGAAGGATCCAATCGGCGCCTACTTGGCGCGCAAGTTCGACGATGAGCATGTTCTCATCGTTCGTACCATCCGCCAGGGCCGTTCGCCACGAGGGCAAGTCGTGGTGGAGGGTACTCCCGTCATCACCGAACTCCGTGGAATGAGCGGATGAGAGGTGGGTTAGGGCTCTTTTGCGCAGCCCGTCGACTTCGTATTTGTGACTCATGCGAAGTACGCCGGCGAGAATTTCAAATGTAGTGGGTGCCGGCGAGGGTTCAAAGAAGCTGAGTCCTGCGTCAGAAGCTATGACGAGAAGGAGCACCAAGAAATCTTACTCGTAATAGAATAATGCACGAAGAAAAGAAGCCACATCTTTCGCGGGATCCGGCAGCAGCACGAAGGGGCAGTCGTCCACCGTGTCAATATCCTTTGGTGCTGGAAGCGAAAGCATATCTCGAAAGACTGGAGATTGAATGGCGAGCATGTCGCGGGATACACGAAAAATCGTTTTTTTCCGCCTGAATGATGAGGCCGCAATCCTCAAACCACAACCCTTGGGAGCGCGTGAGGTTTAGACGTTTATCTTGAGAGTCGCGTGTGGCAGTGTTTGGGGTAGGGTCAATGTCCATTGGGTCGGAAGAGACTACACGCTTGATCGGTGAGGACAAGGGAGAGCATAGCCACTGATGTGAGATGCGGGCGACCGGGCCGCCGCGACCCCTATTTACTTCCCAAGTTGGATAATAGCGCTGGATAGATCGATCGCCCACACTTGCAAGACTTTTTGATGCCGCATTCCTGCGCTTGTCAGGGACACTTCTGCGGTCGGCTTTCTTAGGTAGTGTCCAGGAGATCGGAAGATAGATAATCCTGAGCGGGTTAATTTTTTATTTCTGACTAAGGGTGTATTGTGAGACCGTGACCGTTGCTTAAGGAGGCAACCAGATGTTTTTTTGAGGTTCAGGGATCCTGTGTGCATATCCTGTTTGAGGAGAGATTGTAGATGAGTTCCTAACCATTTTACTTCGTTTTCAGGGCCAGCAGACTTTTCTGAGATTTTTTCCTCAATGTCACGAAATTTTAAGGCAACAGCCCACACCGTTACCGTGCCCGGCCAGAAAATATGCAACGCAACGGGGGGGCCGTTACCCGTTGCCTCCCTACAACTTGGCACTGTAATCTTGACTCACGTGAAATCGAGGCTAAAAGATTAATCTTCGTCCTTGACACTACTGGCAGGACAGGAGAAGTGGGGCTGTTGTTGTTGTTCTCGTTGTGGCACGGCGCAGTTCGAGGAGGCAAGCAGAACCCTGAGCTGACAGGATAGTGTTTAATAAAAGAAGGTGGAACCAGATGCGTGGTGTTCAACCGGTTGCACACTGCGTGACCCTTGCAGAAATAATTGGAAAATAAGATTGTTGAGTAAGCCTGATAGGATAAACAGTGCTGTATGATTTCGGAGAATGGACGCAAAACACGATCAAAGGGAATAACACTATCAGCAAGCCACGAGGCAATACCCACTGCTATTGGAGACCGTCGAGACACTGCCATCGGGTTCGGACTGTCCGCCAAAGTTGGTTGCGTCGGCGGCGGTATGGCAGCCAGCGTAGTATGCGCAGGTCAACATAGTGGTGTTCTGACGGGAGTTATCAGGTATGAATTGAGTAGAAAATGGGAGGGGTGGACATACCTTCGCGTTGTTGTCGTAGTAGGCTGGAAGGAGCCCGGTCAGTTAGGTAGATCTGAGTGAAAAACCAATAAAATGACGTACGGTTTGCGAACCCACATCCGCCGGGACGGCAGGAGCAGAAATCGATACATTCTGTGGGGATATGAATATTAGGAAATTGAATCACAACGTATGACTGAAGAACCAACCCTCAACGGTGTCAGTCAGAATGTAACTGAGATAGTCGTCTCCGTGAATCGACGCGTTGAGGTTCTGGAATGCAACGGTATAGCAGGGAGGCGCTGTTGGGGTACATTTGGCAGAATAGGTCGTGGTGGCCGTGGTGGTGGTCGGGGTGGAGCTCACGCTCGCCGGGGGCGTTATGCTGGCAGAGGCAGATGTAGGGGGAACCGTCGAGCTGACCACGGGGGAAGATGTCGGGGGCAGGACCACCACTCCACCAGAGCACAACACCGTCGCCTTCTGGAGGGTCACGGCGGTCTGCGCGTAGATGCACCCATTGTCGATGGCATTTGTCGCGATAACAACATTTGTCTTTGCGAGGATGTTGCCTTGGAAAACACCATTCGTGCCAACGGTGACTGTTCCCGCAACGGCCCAGATGATATTCTGGAAAGCGGTGTTCGTGGGTTGGACCGCGACGTGTAATGCTACCCACCTTAGACTGGGCGCCGCCAATCAGAGTGATCTTGACGTTCGCCGCCTGGACGAGGGTGCCCGCGATTTGGAAAATCCAGGCTAATGATGTTACATCGGCTACATCGAACTGGGATAAGGCGGAAGGACGCACTGTCGGCGGGACCACCCGAGAGGGTGATACCGGTGGAGATGGTCACTCCGGTTGTCCACTTGTAGAGTCCGGGAACGAGGACAGAGCCGCCGATGAGGCCTGTGAGAATATTTTAGTCGAGGAAAGGATGACACAGCAAGTCATCCTACCAGCCTTCAATCCCACGAAATTCGGCATCGGGCGGTCTAGAAACGGGATTAACTCAGCAATGTCCGGAATCCAAAGGAAACAGACGGACTCGAGGCATCGGTGTACGCAGTTTGCATGTCGAGAACGGCGACGGTTAAAAGTCCAGGAGTGGGCAAGGCGTCGGTGGAGCCCATCAGGTCACCGTGGACCTGAGTCGAAGTCCAAAATTGCTTGCTGACGTCTTGGACCAGGCTGAAGCCGGTTACGGAGGTAATCGTAGCAGGGCTGACGCCAACATTCCCGGCTGTTGGAGTTTACCCCCTTAAAACAAGTAGACATTGGCCACAGTGCGAATGAATACGCACTGACGGCGGAATTGGGAACGGAGGAAACACCGGTTTTGGCGAGGATTGCGAAATTTGCGGCAGTGCCGAGTAAAACTGGCGCAGGGCCTGCAGCAACAGTGAAACCGACCAAGGCCTATAATGAATAGCGGTTAACTAGGGAATGTGAAGGGTAAGATGCGCGTACAAATAGAACGAAAACAGCGAGGTTAGGACGGATGGTAGACATTTTGATGAGAGGATGTGAGCTTGAGAGGTTGAGTGGGAAGGGAGAGAAAAGGAGAGGAAAGGAGACTGGTCGAACGGGTTCCGAAGAAGAAGACTGAAGATACACGGAAAGCGGTAGGCTCTTAAATACCAAGTTCTCGGAGACACCGCGGAACGGTAAGCACTAGAACGGCTGTCAGCAGGGCTAGACAGCATTCTAAAGATGCACACACAGTACACCGAGAACCCGAGCGTCTGGCGCTGAGAACATAGCAACCGGACAGCTGAGGCGCACTTGTTTTCGCCTGAATCTCAAAGAGAGGGGACGAAAGTTGCGCCTTGAATAGATTGTCTACGCGCGGATTACACGAGTGAAGATGCCTGAGCGGAGGCGCTGGTTGTACAGCGACGCGCAAAACTTGGGAATGGCTTCAAATAGCTAGGCAGGTGAGGTGACAGAAAGGCACAGCGAGAGCTCTCCAAAGTGACAGGGAGGCACGAAAAAGATTGGTGGGCGGTTCGCGGGGCATTGAGGCGGAGAAAACATAACAGATGTTGAACAGATGGTGACAGAGTGAATGGGTGGGCCTGAGATTTGAGCGAATGGTTCTCAGTCGCATTAGTAGGACTTGGCATGGGACTATTGAGATTTTCGTCCGCTTACACAACGTGCCCCAACGAATGAACTACCGACAGAAAAAGTGGACGACTTGAAGGGTGTCGTCTTGGTGTCGTCGTGAACTTGAAGGAGGTGATGTCACGGCGACTCGGAAGCCAGAAAGTGTAGGGTCAGGGCTGACGTCATGACACAGCCACCCTTGCGCTTTCGACCAACTCCCATACTTCACGTTGACTTCACGCGTCCCCCATGGATCCATTCAAGCTGTACTAGTAGTGTCATGACTCACCGCTAGCTCAGCCTCCCTCGGGTCCTTCATACATCACTTCACTCCGTTCTCCAGGCAAACCGCGCAAAAATTGCAATTGATGGTCCACCGATTCAAATCGCTCCTTCCTCTCTGCTGTGGATGCACTGCATTTCCGGTCTCTGCCTGCAGGCGCTGCTATATTTTGGCCAAACATTGAAACAATGATCCCGATGCCACCGCGTGTGACGTATCCGCGGAGCGCCTGCCATGATCGAGACAGCCCGCCCCCGCCATCTAGGCTAAAATCGATCCCATAGGACTGCGACCGCTCGCAATATCTGGTTCTACTCATTCTCCTTCAGTTAAATCTGTCTAGGATGCGTTTGAAGGGAAGGGCAGCAGTGACATGATCGGGATTTCGGTTACGAGTTCAAGTCACAGCACGACAACATCCAGCCCTCAATCTTCTGGTTCCCTCTCGGCCCTGGTCATGTTTTAAAACTATACTGCGGGGGCGCATCGCGATTCATTAAATATGTACGTCGCCAGGAGTACTGAAACATCGCCTCGAGTCGCTCTTTTCCCTCCTCCATTGATGGCCCTATAGAGACCAGGCCCCGGATACATGGATCCCGAAATGTCCAACTCGGAACCCCGCACTATGACAGGTATACCCCGCCGGGAAACGTAATGCAAAGGTATATAATATACGAGGCAGCTACCGCCGTCCGCGATTATCTTTCCTCCATGTATCGCGTATTCGTACACTCTGGTGCCGCTGGCGAAGCCCCAAACGAAGACGGCGGAATGTCTGCCCCGATGACCCATTATCGCAAGGAGACCCTCGTTGATTCTCAATCTCCCTTCCTTCGGGCGTCGGAAGAGGGTGCGTTCTGTTTGATTTTTCCTGAAAAGCACTCAATTTGGCTCATTTTTTGACAGCGCCCATTCAATGGTTCTCGTCGTCCAACGCTCTACGTTTACTCTCCTTAACGCTGCACTCCGTCCTCATTGCTATCCATGTCGCTCTTTTGCTGGTGTGGTCAAGAGGATTGGAGCATCGAATAATCTTTTCGCTAGATCATCAGAAGAAAGTGTCATTTATTATTACCGCGGTCACAACTACATTCGGAACGGTCGGTTTTCATGTTCCAGTCGCTGAACCCAAGCTGAATTTAGCCCATAGATTTACTCGGCGCTTCTGGTCTTCGTAACACAGACGCTATTCACAAGACGGAGTCTACAGATCACCCAGGCTGTGACGGCTATCCATGACACCTCCGCCGCATGGTCGGGAATTGGATCCGCATTCCTGCATCTATGGCGTCAAACGGCGGTTCGAGGCTCCGCCTTCGGCGTCCTCACTGCCCTACTGTACCTGGGGAATATCCTTGTTCTGCACATCACGACCCCTGCATTGTTTTCGGCGGCGGCGTTCAACTCATCCATTGACATCCCCGTTGGAACACAAAGTCATCTCCCGGTCTTCAACTGGTCTAATGACACCATTCTCGACACGTGCGTGGTTGTGGTCGAGACAAACAACAATACTAATTTTACTGAACACAGCGACAATCTTCTGCACTCCGTGACAGGGTCCCTGTACTATATTCCCTCGATCCTCGGGAACACGACGTCGGCCGGGCTGAACAACGGAACGTTATACGATGTCCTCAACGACAATGACGGGGTAAAAAATGTCGTAGTAAATGCCACCGGCTTTAATGTGACCTGTGGGTACCCACCGCACATGAACATGTCGTTTAAGGGGACTCCGAAAAACGACTGGTTGTGGTGGGGAGTGTCGGTGGACCCGCACTCGGATTATCCTATAATTAATGAATTCCCAACGACCCGTAAGATATCTTCGGATTCAATCCAATCGCTTCTCACCCCGGACAGAGCCAGCCATGATTCGCCCGGTCACCCCCGGCGAAACCTACCCTCCGAATCTCATGCTCTACACCACGATCCCAATAGTGGATTCCAATAAAACACATCCTCCACTTTTGGATCTGCGCCCGGCCACCAACGACTCCATATCTCACGTCCAAATCATGCAGTGTGACCTAAGCTTGGTTCCCCAGAAAGTCAGTTTGGAGGCCCGAACACAAGTCGTGCTCAGCATAGAACCCAATATCACGAAGACGAAGTCCGCATGGGGACAATACACTGGTCCGGCATCTTACAACCAGAACTTCACTCCCGATCCAGCAAACACAACCACTGGGAACCTGTTCATCGACTTGGTATTCACTTTTCATCGTTTATATTGCAATCTTCTCACTCTTACGTTCATAGTGGCCGTACTGGTATACACTCATGCCATCCGTAGAGTTTCCTGTTTCAGTCCTCACGAAGGTGGGAAATGCGTACGCTTCGGATGTGTGAGTCGCACTGCAAAGCCAACGGGACGCATGCTGACCGTATTGTAGATTCCTCCTCCAACAACTGAATCTACACGGGCCGAACGCAACTTACTCCCCAAATAATACCGTGGCCCTTCACGATCTCGAAAACGCTCTCTCGCGACTCGTCGCAGCCATGTTCTGGAGCAGTGAGTTTGAGCGATTAACATAAGGACCATACATAGTTTATTGATTGTCTTTAGCTACCCACTTTCTCCCCGCTGTGGGACCTTCACTGGGTTCCGGCAGCAGTGGTGCCGATGATATTTCCATCTCTCAGATTCAGCCAGTGCAAAACACCCTACCCCTCGTTCAAGGAACTGCCGTGGTCGTCGGGATCTTGACCCAGGGACGTTTGGACGTATGTATCCCTTGTTAAACCACATCAACTTGAATGAAACTCACGCACGACCTTCACAGTCGAGCTTGATAGCGGTATTCCTGTCCGATATTGATCATTTAATGTGAGCTGACCGCATGCATGTCAGATCGTGGTCGGCCTCGTCGCCTCTGTTTTCCTCGCTCTCCTAGCTCTCCCCTCCATATTTTTCTTTGGAGACAAGGATATTGCCATCGACGGCACTGGGGTCCTGCACGCCATATGGATGTATCGCAATCATCCTGAACTCGAAGCACTTCTGCCCCAGGTTGAACATCCGACAACCGAGAATTTGCGCAAAGCGGGCATGGTTCGAACGAGATTGATAGGAGCGCGCTTGCGTAAATAAAGTTGAATATAGAATTCTCTCTCATTATAAATTTAACAAACCTTCAGACACGCTGACATCGCAATAGGACAACATTCCGGTCGGTCTTCACCGAGTCGCAATCTACAGTCTAGTGATTAGCGCTCCCCGTAATCACCTCGGGCCAGCTCTCCCGCAGCGCGGTCCGAAGTTGCCCCAAGGCGCAGATTCAGACGCCCGAGACTTGAACTTGAAATCGGCCATTCGCAGCAAATTTAATGTCCTCTAACGGTAAACATCCATTTCAGAACTTGCGATCACGTCAAGTTCAAGTTGTAATTGGGATTTTGACTCAACGCGCACCAGTTTATCATCATCCCATTTGAGTTCTCTCTTCCCGTGCGTATATTTTGCCCTACGACCCATGAACGGCTCATGTCGCGACTGGGGGCATATGTCTTCACACTTACCTCTTCCATCCCCTTCCTCTGCACGCCTGAACCTCCTTCTTGTCTCGTTCGTCAGTGGTAGCGTGAAATACTCCCTTATCCTCGTCGAGCTCCGCGCGTCGCGGGTACGGAAGGTGAACGGCCACTATGGGTCCGAATCAGCCAGTCCTCGGCAGGTGGCCAGCAGACAATCCTTGTGGGAAATTTAATTACCATTCTGCCACGGCTTCAAGTTCTTCGCCGTCACGGCTACTTCAGACGCCAAGTTTAGTCCACTTCATACCCCGAGTCCGTCGTGGGCAGCGGAGTCCCGTCATCCCCTCGTCGCAGCAGATGACGCTGTATCCCGCGACTGGTGTCGGTTCCTCAGGCTGGGATACCGTCGGAGACGGGGAAAAGGCTGTTGATGCACTTTGGGCTGGTATGCACAGTCCCTTCTAATATTGTCCACCTGCATAGAGTCGTAGCACCGTAGGCGCTGTCGCCACACTCGAGCGCTTTGGGATGCATATTTTCGTCCGAGGACGAGCGTTTTTTCCCCCCATGTACCCACAAAATTGCGGCGTCCCCTCGCCTTTCTCTCATTCCGGGAAAGGTTAACCTAACCGGCGGTGAAGGAGCCGGGGCCGCGGGGGGAGTATGCGGGGAGTGAGATCGCCTGCGGGACGTACGGGACGGATTTGGGGCTTCATATATCCGATGCCCTTGGACCCGGCGCTCGACGTGGTGGACGCGGCCGCGAAGAACCCCGGCGAGATCGGGCTCTGGATGCCAAAACGGCCCATGCGGAGGCCGCGGTGCCGGCGCGCGCGTAGTTCTTCTGCGCGTCGGCCCGAGCGCGTTGTGGGCGGAAAGATGCGCGAAGGCGGCGCGGAGGGAGACGAGGGAGAGCGCGAGGGTGATGAATCACGCTAAAGGGCCGAAATCCGATCAAGCCTTGGAAGTCTGACCCGGCCATCACCAGTCATTGATCTTATCCCACGGCCTCTTACACCACACTCGAGTGCTGCCTTGAGGTAGCGGTATTTTCCTGTTATCCTGTGTTCTGACTTGCATCCCGCCTCGACTTTGGAAACTCAGAGTCAGTCAGCTCTCTCAGGCGTCGATTGTGGCGCCGTCTTCGGGATCATTGAACCACTGCGTGCTCTAGTCTTTCGTAGACACTGCAACATTAATTGCTCGTACCTCGCATGTGTTCTGAATATCTATACCCCCAACTGCTGAAAAACACAAAGGCTCCATTTTGTCCTCTATTTCCTACTCGGATCAAAGCGCGCCGATACCCCGTGAAATATTCCATAATATCTTCAGTATCAGTATCAGTGCACTGTCACTGTCCACCGGCACCAGTACGCGCCGCGGATGCGACGTCCTCTCCAGTTCGGACGAAATTTCGTGGGAGTTCGTTTCCCGTTCGCACCTTAGTTACTGTGGAGAGAATCTTTATAAGAAGCTGTAACCGCTGTACAGCCTTCTATAGCTTTCTCCCACTTACCACCATGTCGGCCAGAGATTCTGTGATTCGGACTCCTGAGCTCGTTGAGCGTACCCTCGTCTTACTCCCAGTCCGCGATCTCCTCGTCATCGCTCCGCTCGTCAGCAAAATGTGGCAGGCCATCACGCTCTCGCCTACCCTGCAGCGCGCACTCTTCTTCGAGGCAGACCCTACAGCGTCTGCGTCTCAGCCCGTCAAAAATCCACTTCTGGTCGAGCTATTCCCGCCGTTCTTTGCGCCAAACACTGAAGAAACCTATCCGTGGCCGGGGACTGCGACCTCCATCCTGGCAATGCCATGGGCTCAGGCACCTGAGGCGTTCAAGCGCGCGGATGCGAGCTGGCGCCGCATGCTGGTTATGCAGCCCCCAGTGCAGACGATGGTCGTCGTTCAGACGAGCCACGGTATGATTGGCACTTCCGAGCGCCGGGCGGTGGTGCGGGATCTCTCGCTGCGCATGGGCATGCTGTACGATCTCGCGGTGCCGTTCCTCCGTTATGGCCAATCCAGCTTCCAGATAAAATGGAATAATGGCATTGCCAGAGAGGGCGACATCACTTTCATGCTTAGCTCGTCGTCGAGTTGCGTGGTGGAACTGGATCCAAAAAGGGTGGTTGACGAACGGTTTGACAGCGTCGGCGGGAGTAAAGTGAAGATTAATTACGGCGAGTGGGTGCATCTGTGGCAGACTTCCCACAGATTTGAATCGGCCTGAGAAGTGCTCAAATGCCAAGCGATCAAGCCAGGTTCGATCCCCGCACAAGTAATGGTGGCGGGCACCGATTAAATGTAGAAAATTATGGAGTGAATCGTGGTTTTCACGCACATTGCAATATTGGGAACAACATTTTTTTTTTCAAAAAATTTGAAGTCAAGGGGTAAAGCTCATTCAAGTGCCTTTAAGAAATCCGTCGAAACGCTGATTTGGGCTGGGGGAAGGAGAAGGATGAAGAAGGGGATGCATTATCATCATCCTATTTGAGTTTTCTCTTCCCGTGCGTATATTTTGGCCTACGACGCTACAAATTGCGAGGTACGAGCGAGTTTTTGCAGCGTCTGTCTACGAGAGACTACTACGACGCATGGTCGCGACTGTGGGCATATTTCCTTACAGTTAACTCTTCCATCCCCTTCCTCCTTCCTCTGCACATCTAAATCCTCCTTCTTACGTATTTGTCTGGAATACTTCCTCATCCTCGTCATGATCAAGCTCCGCGCGTCGCGTGTACGGAAGGTGCGCGCCACTGTGGGTCCGAATCAGCCAGTTTTTGGCGGGTGGCCAGCAGACAATCCTTGTGGGAAATTTAATTATGATGCTGCCCCGGCTTCAAGTTCTCCGTCGTCCACTTCAGACGCCAAGTTTAGTCCACTTCATACCCCGAGTCCATCATGGCCAGAGGAGTCTGGTTGTCGCAGCAGATGACCCTGTATCCCGCAACTGGTTTTGGTTCCTCAGGCTGGGATACCGTCGGAGATGGGGGAAAGGGCTGTTATTGCACCTTGGGCTGGTATGCACAGGGCCTACATAGCGTCGGAGCACCATAGGCGTTGTTGCCACACTTGAGCGCGTTGGACACATATTCTCGTCTGAGGACCAGCGTTTTTTCCCCGATGTACCCACAAAATTGCGGCGTCCCCTCGCCTTTGTCTCATTCCCTTTTCACAAGAAAGGCTGCGGGAGGCAGATATCAGGATATCCCATATCGCCGGTAACAAAATTAACTGACTTTCCAAGCCACAGCACGATACAGCACACAAATTTCGACGCCGATTCCAAATCAGGCAAGTCGATTGCCTAATCGGGACTCTCCCCATTCTCTTGGCTGAGTGAGTCCAGCCTCGCACAGCTCGCGCGCGTGCGGGGGATACAACCAAGCCGAAATTGAATTTCAAAAGATTGAGTCAATGAATGTATGTGTACAGCTAGTGGATACAGTAAGTAAATGAGGGATCGTACGTATACTGCGTGCAGATGATGCATTGATAAAGGCGTGAAAAACCGTAACGCGTAAAGGAGATGCAGAGGTCGTAGGGTAAGGAAAGGAGTGCGTGCGTGCCCATCGAGGGACTGATCAACGTGAGTCCGCGGGCGTATAAGGTTAACATGAGAGTCTAGAGCAGGGAGGAGAGGCGGCAGGAGGGTCATGCCAACGCGCGCCCACGCGCCGCCGTATCCTGCTGCGTCGTCGGCAGCGTGTGCATGTTTATTGAGTGTGCGTCCGAGACGGGGGACCACGCCACGCGGGGTCCTCTGTGTAGCCGCCAGCGGAGGTCGGACTTGCGGGGTACGCCTCCTCATGCCACCCGACATGCAGCGGTGGTGCATACGCGGATCTTGCGGCGGTAGAGGAGGATGCAAAGGAGGTCGCGGACGCCGGGGTGTGCACGGGGACGAAGGCCGCGGGTGCATGCACGTCGACGTGCCCGTCGGCGGAGTACACGCTCGACACAGACACGTCGGGCTCCTCCTCGTCCATGCGGCCCTTTTCAGCATCCACCGCGAAGCGCTCGACGAAGCGCGAGGTCGACGTCGACGCGAAGGACTCGGCGCGTTTGAGATCGGCGGTGAAGTGCGAGGACGGGGAGGGCGAGGGCATCCCGGCGGTGAAGGAGCCGGTGCCGCGGGGGGAGTATGCGGGGAGGGAGATCGCCTGCGGGACGTACGGGACGGACTTGGGCTTCGTATACCCGATGCCCTTGGACCCGGCGCTCGATGTGGTAGACGCGGGCGCAAAGAACCCCGAGGTCGGGCGCTTGACGCCAAAGCGGCCCATGCCACTCCAGAAGGCGGTGGAGACCGCAGTGCCGGCGCGCGCGTAGTTCTTCTGCGCCTCGGCCGCGAACCCGAAGAACGCGAAGAACGCCAGGGCGCAGAAGGGGCTCGCCCAGCGCGTGAGCTCGACGGCGATGTTGCTGTTGCGGTCGGCGGCCCAGAGGAGGTGCGGGATTTGCTCGACGCGGCCATAGTCAAAGTGCGTGTCGGCGAAGGAGATCCAGGGCGAGATGGCGGTGGCGGTGGCATTGAGATAGATTGTGAAGGCGGCGAGGGGGACGGTGCAGAGGAGGTCCGTGAGCGCGAGGGCGGAGAGACGGAGGTAGCGTGAAGGGGTGAGCGCGTTGTGGGCGGAAAGGAATTGCGCGAAGGCGGCGCGGCGGGCCGAGAAGGCGCGGAGGGAGAGCACTACGGAGGGTTAGCAGGTGCGAGTGGTTGACGATGTGATGAATACGTACCACAGTAAACGGCTGAAACGAGTCCGATCACGACAGGCCACATCGACGAAATAAAATACGCGGGGAGGGTGTTGTAGATGTCGGGATAGCAGCCGATGTCCTCAAAGATGTTAAAGCGGTGGCCCTGCACGATGTACTGCAGAGCAATGTAGATTGCAGGGAACAGTCCGCAGATGAGGGAGTCGATCAAAACAGCGCGACGTTTCTGCAGCCAAAAGATCAATTCACGATTCAGCCACTTCTTGAAAGTAAAACACACCTCGGCCTTTGTGATGACCACAGCTCGCACAGTCGCGATGTGGTACAGCCGCCGGTTTATGCAAAGCGACGCTGCGGGGAGGCCGGCCGACGCGCCCGTCATGATGCGGATGGCTGCAAGATAGAAAATGAGACTCAAAGAGGGTGGAGGGCTAGAGTAGAAACGCACAGATATCACACCACGCCGGCGCGGAGTTGACGGTATTTCCCGCCCACACGATGGAGTTGACGAACTGATTCAGACAGGAGAGCGATGCCCAGAAGATGTACCAGCACGTCCCCGAGTTCCATGCTTGGAAGTGCCACGGCAGGGGGATCAAGGGTAGTAAGAAACCGAGGAACGCGAAGACAGGGAAGAGAGGGTAGATGATGCCCTTGGACCCGGCGCTCGACGTGGTGGACGCGGCTGCAAAGAACCCCGAGGTCGAGCGCCCATGCCACTCCAGAAGGCGGTGGAGGCCGCGGTGCCGGCGCGCGCGTACTTCTTCTGCGCCTCGGCATGAGCGCGTTGTGGGCGGAAAGATGCGCGAAGGCGGCGCGGAGGGAGGGAGGGTGATGAATCACGCTAAAGGGCCGAAATCCGATCAAGCCTTGGAAGTCCGACCCGGCCATCACTAGTCATTGATCTTATCCCACGGCCTCTTGTACCCACACTCGAGTGCTGCCTTGCGATAGCGGTATTTCCCTGTCATCCTGTTATCCTGTGTTCTGACTTGCATCCCGCCTCGGCTTTGGAAACTCAGAGTCAGTCAGCTCTCTCAGGCGTCGATTGTGGCGCCGTCTTCGGGTATAGAACGAGGTTACGAGTGTCATTCAATGACACTCGCCGGAGGTATACTCGTGTCATCTTGCGCCATTTTCCCTGTCTTCGAAGATATTGATCCAAGCGATCTGTAGGACTCCTGGATTTCCGGCGCATTGGGGATTGAATTGCCAAAGGTGTCACAAAGTCGCGGTATAGCTCCAACCGTTTCCGTCTGTAAACCGTTTCCAGCTAAACCAGAAACGATAGACGTTTTTGATGGGCAATGAGAGTTCGGCTAAAGCTGATGGGAGCATGTCCAGCATAGCCACAACCAACCAACGCCGTTCCACACCTCCACTCGTTACCTACACTGTCAGGGAATCGAGGGGATACACTAGTTGAGCAGAAGGAACTTACTGCTATATTTTGTGGAGGTTTTCGAATGCGAGGTTCGGAGAAAATGAAGCGCGCTATGCTCGGCCCGAACTTTGATCAACTTTAGCCGAACTCTCATCGCCCATCAAAGACGTCTATCGTTTCTGGTTTAGCTGTCAAACGGTTATAACCGTTTTTATTTCCATTTTATTTGATGGACCAGGCAAACTGTTTTTACACTGTTTTCAAACCATTTAAACCATTACCTTCCCCTGGCGTCTGCCAAGGGCCTTGTCTGTTCTCTGTACCTCTTGCAGTCCTTAACAGGCATGAAACCACTCACTACAGATTGAAACTATCTGTGTTTCTGCAACTGATGCGTGAACAGAGCTTGGGTTGGAAATCAACAACCGTGGGAATCTTCGCTTTTGAGGTTCGGAAATTGCGACGTTCATGGACTGAGGTTTTCGAGGGCCAGAATGTCGTTTGGCATCCCACCCTGGCCAAAAAGTGCCAGATTGAACACAGTTGACACAAAGGAGAATTAGATTCTTGACCTCCAAGGAAAAAAACAGTTTTAAAACAGTTTGAAACGGTGTTTGATAGTATCAAAACCGTTTCTCTTTTTGGTTCAACCTATACCTTGCTGTATTTCGCGTGAGCTTTTAGGTTGATTATCAACAAGAATTCGGTTGAACTTGCACCGTATCTCGTGGGGCTTCTAGGTTGATTATGAACCCGAAGCAGGTGCAACTTCAGGTGGATCTTATCGCGTCGATTGTGGCACAAAAAATTGGAATAAATGTAATGAATTTGGGCCTGTGCACTATGGTATATGAGGTTCTACAAGTGCTCTACGGCAGGACATGTTACGGTCGAAGCCAGAGTAAGAAAGGGAATGACAGATGCGGAGTGGGTGTTAGTCTCTCGTAGACAGACGCTACAACATTAATTGCTCGTGCCTCGCATGTGTGCTCCTCTTTTCGCCTTCCTCTCGATCCACCTTCGCCGCCAGCGCTCCTCCCTCTGCGTTGCCTTCCTAATTCCCAAGCCCAGTGAGTTGTGATTCCAATTTCACTCCTACTGATCGCGACACGACAATCCTACTCAGGAATCCAGGCATCGTATTTACATAAGGACGGCGCCCTCGTCGTCAAAGCGCCAAAGGCTTATCTAGCCCAACCCATGAGACTTTTACTGTAAATATGGGAAGCAAAAAAGGAGACATACCTGCTTCAACGCAGCGATAAATGGCCTCGTCACGATCGAATTATCCGGATTAAAAGTGCTGAGGGTTAGATACACGGTGCTAGCAGCGACCTCCGGACAACCGGAGGTGAACTCCACGAGCGTCGCGTTGGGCGGAGCGCCGTTGGGAAGTGGCGTGAGCCCTATTTAACTCGCCCCGCGCAGTAGTTGCGTGTTTAAAAGAGAAACACCATGTGCGCTCGGTGAGGGATGCGGAACAACTCGCCCGGAAGCTTGGAACTCCGGGCCACCAGAACGAGGTTTATTGCAGGTGCTCGTCTTGCCGAGTAACGAGAACAATCAATTATCACACGCTGTATCCATCCACATAAATGCTATGTCAAAGCTCTGGCAATGCTAAACTCACTGGATGAGAAATGGGATCCAAGGCATATGCAGCCTGAGGACTACGAGGGCGAGGGACCACAAGCCCAGAACGACGACCTGAACACATTAGAGTTTGACGCCCGGGTCACGACACACGGAACGCTGGCCGACACTTTTAGAATCTTTACGGAAGGGTACGAGAACTTCCGCCGCCCCGGACACTAGTTTGAAAACAATCCAGGCCCGGAAACAACGGTGTACACGGATGGCTCTGCGCTAAACAACGACACAATAAACGTTGTGGCCGGCGCAGGAGTATATTTTGGAGATGATGACCCGAGAAACAGGGCACTCCGGATCCCAGATGAGATGCGCCCCTCAAACCAAATGGGTGAGCTACTGGCGATTAAAGAGGCGGTAACACTGGCCCCGCTCGAAGCCCCCCTTAGAATCTTCAGTGACTCAAGATATGCGATAGAAGGACTCACAAAGAACCTCCAGAAGTGGCAGGATGACGGGTTTTACACAATATTGAATGGCGACGCAATCGAATTAACGGCAGCAAAGATAAGAGAAAGAAAGGCTAAAACCACCTTCACCTGGGTTAAAGGCCACTCGGGGAACGCCGGGAACGAAGCCGCCGACGTACTTGCGGGGCAAGGAAGCCGCAAGCCTGTTGCTGACACGATCAGCACGATGGCCTTCCATTCCCTCATCCTTCCAGGCGCGAAACTGAAGACAATGACACAATCCAAAGCGTACAATTATATGCGAGCTTCAGAGACGTAAGCCAAACTATAAAGCTTTGTTAGAGCGCAGAGCGACAACGGAGAATATTGAACTCGCCAAAGCCGCTGCCGCCGGGATTGGCAACGAACCGCCGCCCTCAAGGAAAATCTGGTGATCGACCAAACACAAGGACATCTCTAGGAGCATCCGCTTCTTTTTGTGGATGCTGATTCACGGCGGCTACAAGGTCGGGAAATTTTGGGACAGCATACCAAATAATTCGCACAGAGGCCGATGTGCTGGCTGCGGAGTCCATGAATCCATGGAACACATCCTTACTGAGTGTGAAGTGCCTGGTCAGAAACAGGTCTGGAATCTTGCTAGCGAGATGTGGAAAATGAAAACGGGTGATGAGTTAAAGCCCACGGTGGGGGAGATAATGGCCTGCGCCGTGACGAAGAAAGGTGATGTTGGTTCAACACGGCTGTACAGAATTCTTGTCTCGGAAACGGCGCACCTCGCGTGGCGTTTGCGGAATGAGCGGGTCATCCAGGAGAAGGCCCCGGCATCGGAGAGGGAAATCCGAAATCGTTGGCTAAAGTGCATAAACAACCGTCTAGCGATAGACTGTGCGCTGACGAATAGCGCGAAGTGGGAAAAGAAGTCTATGAAAGTATCGTTAGTGAAGTCAACTTGGAAGAAAGTACTTAAAGATGAACATCTACTCTCGAAGGCTTGGCCCAGAGTAGGCGGGGTTTTAGTGGGTATCGGTTAAGTCAACGATGATAGCTGACGGCGGCAGAAATGTCGCCCGAAAGCTTGAGTTGACACGGCGAGGAGGGCGAACCGGTGGCAGAAATGCCGCCGGGACGCCTGAATCAACGTTACCGAAGCCCCACACGAAGTGCTGAGAGCACGGTGCGGTAGCGCATTTCCTCGCGAGATTGGTTATTTTTGTCTGGCCGGGTTCCAAGTCCAAGGCCTCAAATCGGCGGGTGGGAGGTGACCGACTATGTCGGCCCGGAAGTGTCTTTGAATCGCTCGCGACTCGAACACGGATGGGGAAGCATGAAGGAGTAACCAAGATTGCCCTCACGTCTCCCACTATTCAAACGCTCCTCAAAAAAAAAAAAAAAAAAAAAAAAAAGAAGTACTCGATTGAGTCCTGAAACCCGAAGAATTCGCCTACAGGTGTGTCGCGGCCCGTGGCGTTTTCGTTCAAGAGGCCGGCTGGAACTACAGATGCGCCGGCGGTGATAATTTTGGCGGGGAATACTGTCGACGTCACTGTTGGATGTGCGCCAGGCCTGTGATTTCTCCAAGCCTAAGCCGGGCCCAAAAGCCCCGGCTTTTACGGGGTCATGATCAGTACAAAGACCTATTGGGCCAACTTACGAAGTCACTTGTGGTCATTGTTGTCTTCCTGTAGGTGTTATTGGGATCCATTTCGGAATCAACTTCCGTAACGAGTTGCTAACGAGTCAATGAGCTGGATTCGTTGAATCAATACAAAATCAACAGTTGAATTGCCGATAACATCATGATAACAGGCGGATTGGGCGGAAATTCGTCGACAGACTCCAGAGGCTTGGGCAAGCCAGTAAATGAGCTAGTGGCGCGGCTGGAGTGTGTACGGGACCACGATACGAGTAGTAGCCAAGACAAAAGGAGGACGAAAGAGGAGCAAAGGCTGTACAGGGCGCCGATCACCAACATTCATCAGAATCATCGAGATCATTCGATCACTTCGACTGTGCCGGCGCTTAGCCTCGCTTAGCGCTTATTCCCTGCTTCTTCCTTCTCCAACGTTCCCCAAGGGTTTCGATATGACCAAGCGTCAACTAGAATTGATCTGGCGTTTGGGCTGTTGGTTCTTGGCGCGATTTGGGCGGTTGACTGAGTAGTACTGGTGACTCCTTCGCGGCTTTGCCAAGTCTACTCGTAAATCCAATCGAGATGGGACCCGCAATACTTTCCCGTGTCCTCTTTTCTTGCTCCTCTCAATCAATCTCAATGCCACCACAACTTCAGGCTTCCCTCCTTGATGTATGTATAAGTATAGGAGCGCCATTTCTAATCGACCTATCTGGGGCAGCAAAACGACCATCTACTACTGACAACTTGGGCGAATGGACTCCCCTCGATTTCCGTCTTCTTGGCCAATGCTGACTACTGACATATACACGAACTTCAGTGCAGCGCCCACATTTGTGTATCTTGACAGCACTAGTCCTGGATCTCCCTCGAAAAAAAATCATCGCAGCCACTGGTTGCTGTCAGTCTGCGTCCGTGATTGCGCCCGTCTGGGACTCACCCAAGAGTGCTCATTTCAGCACACTCTTCCGCACGGCAAACGCCAATTTGAAACGCCACTGTGATGCCGTACCTCAAGAAAGTCTAATTAAAACTGTACCACTTGTTACGCGCGTGTGGACCCCCCTGAATGCCAAGTCCGAGAGCAACTACTTCACGCGAGCATGTACCCCTCTCTGTCACCGTTGCTAACAATAGCCTCCGAGTCGATCACTTCGAATTCGTTCCCGTCACCCACTCATACAATCAGGCACCCGGAGTCATGGAAAATCCAGTTTGTCGCGCAATATGAGCGTTTGACTAACCTTGCATCCTCGATTTTGCCAGGATGTGCCGCACCTCGAAACCCGGTACTACCACGCGCACATGTCGCTCCACACCCATGTTCGGTTACAGGACATGAATATTGACAACAATCAGACTCCTATTTTTTTCTGATTTTCGATATAAAGTAACCGTTGCGCAAGCACCATCTAGTGCTCACCCAGCCGACCTCCCTCTCGACCATGACCACCAGCTCTGAAATGGCCGCGTATCTGCGGATTGCAGCGTACACTGTGGTCTTGTTCGAGTACGTCGGCGCGCTTAAACTGCCGGGGCCGCGGCTGATCAACCAACCACTTTCAGTTACCTGCAGACTCTTCCGGCAGAATATCGGTTCTACGCCAGACAGAAGGGGTTCTTTAAAATATCGTGCGTGCGCCTCAAGTTTCTGGAGGTGCTAGGAAACTCACTTGCTGCTTATCAAGCACCGCATGCATCCTCTTCATTATGGTGCGGTATCTGGGGATCCTCACACTGTCCGTGGGAGTCGTCGGCTTTTTCTATCATGGGTTCAGCGCGGAGGCCTGCTCCCATTTCTTCTGGGCGGTCCCCATCTTCAAGCGTCGGCACACCCCTACTTTTCAAGTCAGCCAACGCTGACGCGCCAATCACAGTCTTCCTGTATCTTGCATCGCAGGCGATCTTGACCCTCAGGTACGTAGCTCTCGTTGGCTACACATAAACCGCCTTCCACGATCCACCACCCAGGACTTACGCAGTCTCGCGCAAGTCGCCTGTGATCCTGCGTCTTCTTCTTATACTTTTCCTTGTCTGCGCAGCGGTGCGATTCCTTCACGGCGTGTATATCCGCCCACATACTGACGCCAAGGATTTACCAGAGCCAGTGTGTGTCGACATTCTGGAAACGTATTCGTGAGTCGTGCGACTCTCTAGCCTAGGGCGATGTGGACTCACGTTTGACCTCAGCCTTCCAACAAGCCGTGCGTGCATATTTTGGTTTTAAATTCCCCACTTCACTCAGCCACCTCGTCCCGTATTCAGTCCAAGTACGTTCCATCGCATTCCATCACCGAATAGCATCTGACGTTGAGTTAGCTGTACAAGTGGAAATTTACCGGGAGTGAAAGTGGCGTCATTGTGAGTGAACTCTAACCTCTACGCCAATCCAACCGCTAACCAAACGGGAACCCTATCCAGGTACTATGCCGCTTGTTTGTAAGTGGTCGAAGAAGCTCATATCAACATCGAGGTGCTTATAATCCAACCTCCCTCCTACCAGAGTTTTCGACGCCGTTACAATGGCCATAAGTGCCGCCTATCTCTGGAAGTTTTCGAACTCTAGTCGGGCCTCGTGAGTCCAGCTTCGCTGGAGCTCCATCAGTACCAATTCATTCTTAAGCATCATCAGTAACAACATCGGGAGGCTCACAAAGATGATGCTCGAAGACGGAATCGTGTACTTTGTCGTCCTCTCTGGTATGTTTGGTCACTAGCCAAGAATATTCTATCCATGCTTACACTAACCCAAACAGCGATGAACATCGTGAACTTGATATTTTTCCAAAGCAGAGACACCGTTCTGCAGTCGTCCGCGTAATTATATATCCCAACCCTAGTGTATCATCGGATCACTGACGTCCATGAAGCGCCTCTCTCGGGTACGCAGTGACCATGATCTTCAGCTCGCGTTTCATCCTCAATCTCTCCGGTCGGTGTCCTCTCCCTCCTTCGCTGCCGACCGACTGACTATTTTATCCTCAACAGAGCACTCCCGTGATAACATCTCAGGCGACAGCTCATCCCGCGGAATGAGTGCCCCCAGGGGACGGCGCGGGCCACCTCAGAACCGCACAACAGGTGCGGGCGACGACCCGATGGTCGTTACTGTGACGAAGAATGTGATAACGATGACCGACATGGGGCCCGATGAGGCATCAAGCGTCAAGGGTGAGCGGTGGGAGAGCGATATGGTGTGACTGGCTCTGAAGGTGTTGGAATCTGTTTGTAAGAATAATTCGAACACTGTCAGGTCGCTGCGCCACTACACAATGCAATACAGTAGTGGAGGCACCAATCCGATGTACACGCCTCCTTGACGCTGACCGGCAACAGGGATCTGAGGAACCTTGAACGCTGTCTTGACAGGGAGTGACAGGACCGGCGAAGACTTGAATGGCCTACCCTATATCATTTATTTTCTGAAAATATACTCCGAATAAAATCGGTCCCATTTCACCGACATGAACACCATTCTTATTTATTACCACAGATTCTTTGAGCGGCCTGCCAAAACGGATAATTCTAATGGGCAACCCGGTTTCTTGAGAAACCCCAGTCCATCAGAGAAATCTTCCATTCTTCTAATGAGAAGCCCCCATCAAAATTTTCATCGGTTTAAGGAAGGACTGAGCTGTAAGAAATGCCTTGGGGAATTTTTCAACTCAGATGTTTAATAACTACCATAAAACAAGAGGGTTGTCATTTTTGTGCCCCTCCGTGGTTGCCGCTCAAGTGCCGGGCATCTCGGCATCTGCGCGCCTGCCGGCGTCTCGGCTGGCATCAATAATCCCACAGTTGCACATTCTGGGCAGTGCTTATTCTTCGAGTGGAGAGCGGGGAGTATTGGGAAATCCCCACATTCATTGGTCTCCCTTTTTAGCACACTATCCCGCTCAAAATTCCGCCCGGGCCGAGCCATCAAGGGCCGGAGATCAAAGTCTTTGACGAGACGTACCGGCAGTGCAAAAGTCATACTTGAACACTGTGTCATCAATCTAATTGAATATTAATATACTACTATTTTCTTAATTCTTGACTTGTTTATGAGGTTTTTCTATGCTCTCCAAAGGGTGTGCTGTTCACTTTGAATGGCCAATTATTGCTTTCTGTCTCCCGGAGATCAGAATATACCCAACTCGGAAAGAAGCCGGCTGTGCGGAGCGAGAAGGGGTTTCTCGGGAAACCGGGCTTCCCGATACTTAACACCCAATGTTTGGACGGGGGTTTCTCAAGAAACCGGGTTTCCCATTAGAATTATCCTGATGATGATGATGATAATCATATATTATGCTGCATGTGGGCCTGGTACGGCTACGACAGCGGTTCTACATACAGAGTAAGTAGGTATCTCTAATCACGGTATTGTACGCTATCGGTTTTATAAGGAGGAAAACGAGAAGTTGTAATAAATAGTACGTATCGCGGGAATTGTGTTTCTATCATGGTCCGTGCATCGGTGGGTATCGTGTCTAAAAAAGGTATCCTAGGTATCGTTAATTGGGTTTCTTGGGTGAATTATAATAGGTAAGATCGTACATAGAGGAGAGAGAAAAAGAGGGAAGTAAAGAAAAAAGAGGAAAGGAAACACGCATCTGGTTACGACTCAAAACGCCCCGTCGCCTCGACAAACTCCGCCAACGGTTTCAGCAGCTTCGGGTGGGACAGGATGGGCGCAAGGTGGAGAGACCCAAAAAAATCCGCTTCCCGGCACGCGACATGGAGCGGCTGTCGAAACGGCTCCCACCTCGGGCATTCGAGCAAGTAGTGCGCCCGTGTTTCCGAAGCCGCCCCACATGCCTCGCAGCCGGGGGACGCTACGAAGCCAGCCTTGTGACGATACGCGTTGAGGTGCGACGGGCCGGTGCGGAGCTGCGAGATGGTGGATGACGCTTTGCGCGAGAGGGTGGAGGAGGAGTAGAGCTGGTGCGGGGTGAGGGATGTCGGAGTTCTGTCGATGAGACGTAGTGGTTCTCCGGTCTTCGAACTCTTCCACCGCTGATTCCACTCGCCTAGGACTTGCAGGTGTATGAGTCGGCGGACTGTAGTGAGCGAGACGAATATGCTTGGGTCCGGCTCCATCTCCGTCGCGCTTTTCGCCGCCTCGTCCGCCAGCTCGTTCCCCACTGTCCCGATATTAGGGTTTTAGGGTTAGTTTTTTATCCTGCCAAAACCTCATTTCTCATTGTTGCCGGTGTCGAGGTTAACGTGCTGCGCAAACGCGCTCTCCTTCAGAACATCCCACCACGCTGCAGGGTTGGGACGCCATAGACGAGAAATTCACGTGGAAGCCTGAGACATCATCTCAGTTTCTCGAGGTCATTGTGCTCGCACGTCAAACATCTGCCCTGTGCATCCTCCCTACCGCGTTTTATTCCGCTGGATTTCCTGGGTCCTCAACCAATTCCTGGATATTCCCTGTAGGCTGTGGCTTGTGTACAGAACCGGGCCGCGAAACGCTTAGAGGCGGAACGTCGGAGGGTGTATGAACCACAAGAAACAGATCCCATTTCGCCTTTGGACATCCGGGAAGAGAACGATTACGGTGGTCTTGATGTATGCGAGGTCGGTCGATCCCACATGGAATCCGTCCATCGGGACGCCAGAAAGCCCCTTTGGTCTCGAATTCCCAGGATCTTTGGCCTCCCACCTTGGGCGGCCCAAAGCAGCTAAAAGCAAAAGTAGAGAAAATGCCAAGGGAATATAGCGCTTCATGGCGACAGCAAGACGGAAATGCATAGCGCCACGGGCTTCGATGAATTTATTAACCCACGGTTTTTTTTTCGCGGCGGATGGGAGCGTTACACATCACAGTTTGCTAGATTTATCCTTGAATCGAGCCGATACCCCGCTTGAGGTCTTTCAATGCGCCGGCTCCCGTACAATGAGGGAAGGCAGCAAGCTGAAACATCCAAATGCTCCCGCGGTGTGTGGGTGCCAGATTCAAGTTCGGAAGAAGGGCAGAGCAAACGAGTGGTCCAAGTGAATCTGATAGAACAAATTCCAGAGCAAGATAAGTTAGGCTACTCCTCGGAACGATTGCACAACCCCGATGTGGGTGCTGTGGCCACACGGTGAAACGAATGGCGACTGATCTCACTCTTGTTGTCGTTGTATTCGGGAATTTGAGACAAGGTCTGGAAGCGATCCCACTGGGGGCAAACTACTACCTGCGGTGCCCGGAAACCGCCCGCAGATCGTCGGAATATCGAATATTTCCGTCTTATCTTCGGGATGTTTCCGGGCCCCGGAGATCACCGGAAGACCGTGTGTCTTCTTACGATCTGCGGTGCTCGCGAACCACCCGGGGATCATAAGAAGATCACGAGATCTTCTTACGATCTGCGGACTCCGCAGATCAACCGCAGACAGGCAAACACGAGGACCGCAGATCGTAAGAATATGTTGAACCAAACAATCCTAAGAAGGCAATAAAACACCTTCTATAAAAGGTAATAAATGTTTTCGTTTTGGATAGTATTAATACCCAAGTGCTCTCTTCAGTTTCGTGCGGAAGCAGCGTTAGCTGCAGCGGTGTCCGGAGCATCATCTTCGGACACGGCAGCCTCGTCGTCGTTGACATCCCTTAGCTTCCATAGTGGCCCTCGGCCTGATCCTTGGTAAATAGCATACTTTACTCATTTAGTCATGGACTGTCGACACATGTACATATCGTGCTCCGATTCCTCACCGACCTACAATAATCTCTAGTAAACTTTAATATCATTAATTTCTTTGTGTACAAAAGAAGCTCCCACATGCAGTGCTTGAAAGACTGTATTGAATGTAAATTGAGACTACTCCCATCCCTCCCGATGCTGCCGCCGATGAGCGCGCGATTCGGTCGGCGTCCGGCCGCAACACATGCCGAGTAGGGGTCCCAATTATGCCCTGAGTACTTTGGTTAACGTCAAACGGGGTGCAATTGGGCGAGAAAGCTCACCCGCGGTGAGAATACTAAGAAAAACTCACCGCCATCACTGCCGACGGCGCCGCCGATGAGCGCGCGATTCGTTCGGCGTCCAGCCGCAACACACGTCGAGGGGGAGTCATAATGATGCCCTGAGTACTTTGGATAACATCAATCGAGGCGAAATTGGGCGAGAACGCTCACCTCATGAGGATGTCACCCGTCTGTGGTGGTGTGGGACCAAAAACGAAGTTTCCGCCAGTTGTTTGGGCACGAGATGAGATCGATGCAGCGCTGTTACGCTGCAGAACTTTGCAGCACAGCGTCATGTCCCTGTCTCATGACCTGCGACCGCTCCGGAGATTCCTTAAGACTTCCCGCACAACGGTCGTTCATCGACTGGACTGCAATACATTGGTATTGTGAAGAACGAGGGCCAAAGCAAACACTCACAGTAGTTATTGAGGTGCCAGATAAAAGAAGGGGAAATTCACGTTTTGGAAATGGACATGCAGCCACCGCGTTTTGCGCCTGGCAACAGTACCTTGGCAAAAGTACAATACTTAGTATAAGAGCTGGGGAGCACAACAGGCACCTACGGGCTTTTGTAGACATGGATAAGATAGTCCAAAGGTGAAAGTCTTGGCGGAAGACGTGTGTGCTCTACGGTCCATAACTGATGGCACCTGGACGGAGATTTATCAGTCCAAGAGTTGGGAAGCACGAAGAAAAAAGACCTACAGTGGCCAGTGTCAAACTAGGGCAAGGAGGATCGGCTACTGGTACTTTATGAACGTCCTGCAGTGCGCTAGGAGCATGTTGAGGTTAATGCAACATTCGTTGTGGTGGGGAAGAGGAACGCCGGACCGACGTTTGATCGCATCACACAGCCCCAATTCGATGCTGTTAGCTCTCCCATCAATTGAGATGGGAGAGCTAACAGCGGCGAATTGCAGATAATGGTCCACTCCCGCTGCAAGGTTCAAAAAATCCTGATAATTTTCCTTGAACCTCAAGAACCACTTCTATGGAGAGAAATTGCCCCAAATTCGCCGCTGTAGTCAGTAAGTATCGAATCACTACTGTTTCACCTCATTCTTTGAACTTGGCTCATCCCAAGGCCGATTAATTTGGTGCCCTGGCATGGAACAATGCCTCTTATGACCAGAAGTCAAAAATCAAAATATTCAGAATTTTATTCATTGTGTGTGCGCGAAGTGTTTGTGTGCGCGCTCATCAACTCTATGCGCGAAATAATAAATGTACATAGTGAACGTCATAGTGAACCGGCAAATTACTTCGCATCACTCGCATCAAAGTACGCCGCACGTTTCGCATGTGTCAGCTCGCCCCCTTCTTCCATCGATCTCGCTCTCCCTCTTGGATCTCCCTTCAAAGTGTGAAATAAGTTGGTCCACGCTGACAAAGAAACCGACTCGGACCACTATGTGCTCCTGACGAGGTTTCGAAATCGGCGAAATCGTCTACTGTGATATACTCTAATGACCGGACTCGGACCACGATAGTGCTCCTGACAAGGTTTTAATAACCGAACTCGGACCACTATGTGCTCCTGATGAGGTTTCAATGACCGGACTCAGACCACGATAGTGCTCCTGACGAGGTTTTAATAACCGAACTCGGACCACCATGTGCTCCTGACGAGGTTTCAACGACCGGACTCGGACCACGATAGTGCTCCTGACGAGGGTTCAATGACTGGACTTAAGAGAGTCATCAATATAATTCAACATCCAATATTGCTTCATTACCTCGTACTTCATTTAATTTTGCCTTTTCATTAACGTATCACTGACTCGAATGTCTCCGTCGAATAATAGATTCTTAACTTCTACTTTAACATACCTCAATCTCAACATCGAGATTGTGCCCTTTTAACTCGAGGTACCTCCTCCACACGATGTACTTGGCCATACATATTCAACTAACTGTCATGATTCATTTTCTGATCACATCATATCTGCTTCCGTCTATTCTGATATTCCATCTTATTTACATTGGACTTGTAGATAGCACATAACAGCTGTTTAACAGCTTGTTCACAGCTTGTTAACAGCTTTTTCACAGCTTGTTCACAGCTTGTTCACAGCTTCCTGACAGTTGATCGATAGTTTACTATTAGCTTACTGAGTACCCGAGATAGTGGATAGCTCATGCTGCAGTACTATATATACCAGTCTGTACTTGTAGTAGTCTCCAGTCTTGAGCTGGTCATATCTCCACTAGCAATATAGGCAGTTCCCTTTTCCTCTCTCCTTCCTCCGTCTGAGCACAGACTTGGCCACACTTCATCATTGGCTAGTGTGTCTGACATAAGCTCAAGACTCCCCTAAACCACCTCTGTGCTCTCTCTATCATCCTCTTTCCTCCCAAACTCCAATTCCCCTTTACCAAAGGCTTTGAAATTCAGATTCAGCCAGCGGTCCCCCTATATAGTTCCCCCCCATCTTCAATAAATCCTGAGCCCTTTAGTTGGTAAATAGCCCTAGTCAGTAAGGCAGTAGGGACAAAAGGACGTTGCTAGGCGTCCTCTAGAGCAGCACTGTTGGGACGAATCCTCTTTTGCGAGGTAGTCTTTGATCCACCAGGAAACAAACGGTAGTCAATCCGTTGATTCTGGGGTTAGGGCCTAAGTGCCTTACAACTGGGCTCTAGTTTAAGCCGTTGACTTGCGGACACTACCGACGAAGAAGACATCTGTGTATCACTTCCCAAGGGCTCGCTACTGCTGTAGGGTTGAAACGTTCGCACAGAGCGTGTACCTGCCTTTAGCCCCCTTCCAACCGCGTTTCCATCACCACCACCATCTATATCATTCATCATGTCTACCACCACCACTCCATTCACCTCTCACCCCTCGAACGATCCGATCTATGATCAGCTCCCTGCTGACATGCAGCAGATGCAGGCGCCTACTCTCGCTGATGCAGGATTCTGGGTTCTGCTTTGGGCTGCCATTCGCACACTGCTTGGAGGCATAGCAGGTCTTGTCACCCGATCGGAGCGTTCTACGCTTGCAACTGAACAGATTGCCACTGCTGTTCAAACCTACACCACCCGTCCCGTTCACAGGAAGCCCTTGAAGTTGGACTCTCCTGATCCCTTCAATGGTCAACCTGATAAGGTTGAAGCGTTTCTCAATGCTTTGACTTTATACTTCACTGGGCAGCAGATTGGAGCAGATGATCAGCGCATTATCTTTGCTCTATCTCTTGTCAAGGGAGGAGCGGGCAATATTGCAGGCAGTTGGGCTGACTTGCAGCGGAAGCTTATTGTTGAAGCTGCGTCCAACGGTGTTACCAACAATGGTCACATTGGAACCTGGCATCAGTTTGTTACGGACTTCATTGCATATTTCCAGTACAACTCGTCTAAGGATGAGGCACAGATGAAGCTCGTCAAACTGCAGCAGGGAAAGAGCACCGCCGATGAATATATCACCCTGTTCAAAGGCCTTGCTCCGTCCAGTGGCTTTAATGATGAAGCATTGTTGGATCACTTTAAGAGGGGTCTGAACACTCCGTTGCGCTCTGCGGTGTTTAACATCCGCCCGCAACCCGTGACTTATGCAGATTGGCTAAAAGAGGCCTCGGAGTGTGATCGCACCTATCGCAAAGCTAAAGAGTATAATGCTGCTTTGGGTCGCGCAGAGAGTAGTAGTGTGCAGCAGAAGGCGAAACCGCCCGCTGTGCAGCAAGCCGCACCGAGGGTTGAAAGAGACCCCGATGCGATGGACGTCGATCGGCACAGGGACTCCCGCACTTGTTATCGGTGTGGTAAGCCTGGGCACATCGCGCGTTTTTGCCCCAACCCATCCACGGCTCCAAAGTTCAATGTTCGTGCAATGTCAAAAGAGGACTTTGCCGAACTTGTCAAGTCGATCCAGGATTTTCAGGAGAGCCACGAGTAAGCACGCACTCGTTGGCTGCTAGTAGTACCTATGCCCCTTCTCATGTAGTCATTCCCGATCTTGAATCTATCCTACATTCCCCAGAAGTGGCAGAAGTGCAAAGTGCAAAGCGATTCCCTGAAAAGAAAGTTGAACCTGGAACGGTTGAATGGACTGCGAGGCAGCTTCGGATTGTCAAACCCGAGGTTGCAATTGGTGTCCTGGACATATGGGCAAATGGGAGGAGGCGGGCGGAAGTGTCGATGGCGACGGTTCGTGAGCTCAATGACCTAGATGATGAACAGGTTGTTGAAGCGTTAAATGAGTTGAAGAGACCGAAACATTACATCCGAGGGTCTGGTAATCAAATGAACATCGATGTGGTCGTCAAAACACTCGATAACCAGACCCGCTTCAAGCTGTCTCCGTTGTTGGACTCTGGATGCACGGGGAGTTGCATCGACGCTGGGTTTGTCAAAGTCAACAAGATAAACACCAAACGTTACCCCCGTCCTATCCCAGTCTACAACGCAGATGGTTCGTTGAATTCGGGTGGCCCCATCACAGAGTATGTTGAATTGATGCTCCAGATTGGGCAACACGTGGAAATCCTTCAATTCGCTGTTTCGAACCTTGGAAAGACTGAGATGTTCATTGGGCATGAATGGCTCAAGCTGCACAATCCGTCCATTGATTGGGTAAAGAGCACTCTCAAGTTTGACCGATGTCCGTTACGCTGTGAACCTGTAGGGGGGTGGGTGGATCCTGAGTCTGATGACCCGGAACCGGAAGATCCTGAGATCGAAGAGGGAGATCGTCTACTCATGGTTGATATGCAAGAGGAAATTAAAATCCGAGCTTTTCAGACCAAAGCGTCCAAAGTGTCTGAAGAGCACTCCAAGAAGGATAAGCCAAAAACCTTTGAGGAGTCGGTACCTCGCAAATACCATGAGTTCAAGGACTTGTTCGACACGGAGAGCTTTGATGAGATGCCGCCATCTAGGCCTTGGGACCACGCTATTGAGCTTCTTCCCAATGCTAAGAATCTGGACTGTAAAATTTATGCGCTCAGTCCAGAGGAACAGCGGCAACTCGATGAGTTTCTTGACGAGAACTTGAGGACAGGACGAATCAGACCGTCTAAATCTCCGATGGCGTCCCCATTCTTCTTCATCAAAAAGAAGGATGGGACTCTTCGACCAATTCAGGACTACCGCAAGCTGAATGATATGACGGTTAAGAACCGCTATCCTCTTCCGCTTATCCAGGAGCTGGTGGACAAACTCACACATGCACGTTACTTCACCAAACTGGATGTCCGTTGGGGCTTCAATAATGTCAGGATCAAGGAGGGAGACGAGTGGAAGGCAGCGTTCCGAACTAACAGAGGGCTGTTTGAGCCTCTGGTTATGTTCTTTGGCTTGACCAACTCTCCTGCAACGTTTCAGACCATGATGAACTCAATCTTCAAGGAAGAGATCGATGGTGGGAAGGTCATTATCTACCTCGATGACATCCTGATCTTCACTGAAACGCTAGAGGAGCACGAGGTTATGGTACGGAAGGTCCTGCAGAAGTTGCGCACGAACAAGCTGTTCCTAAAGCATACCAAATGCTCTTTTGAACAGTCTGAGGTTGAATATCTTGGAGTGATCGTTTCACACAATGCAGTGAGAATGGACCCCCACAAAGTCGAAGCTGTTGTCAACTGGCCTGTCCCAGAGCAGAAGCGAGATGTGCAACAGTTTCTCGGGTTCATGAACTTCTACCGTCGATTTATCGAGGGTTTTTCGGCCATTGCCAGACCGCTGTCAGGGTTGACGGGGAACAGCGTGTGGGAGTGGGGGGCAGCACAGGAGCGTGCATTCGAGGAGTTGAAGCAGCGGATCACGTCTGCACCGGTCTTGGTTATGCCGAGATCCGTAGGACGCTTCCGAGTAGAGGCTGACTCGTCAGATTTTGCAACTGGTGGTATTCTATCGCAACAGCAGGAGGACAATCGCTGGCGACCTGTTGCATTCATGTCTCATGCTTTGAATTCAACAGAGCGTAACTACGAGATCTATGACAAAGAGATGCTAGCAATTATGCATGCACTGTCAGAATGTCGCCAGTACCTGCTTGGAGCGTCAGAGGACTTTGAGATTTGGACAGACCACAAGAATCTCGAATACTTCAGGAAGCCCCAGAAGCTGAATCGACGACAGGCACGGTGGGTGGTGGAGCTGCAAGAGTATCACTTCACCCTGCATCATAAACCGGGTAAAGCGATGGCCAAAGCGGATTACCTCTCGAGACGAGCAGGTCATGAGAGGGGTGTGCACGACAACGAGAACATGGTTTTGCTCAAACCCGAGTTCTTCCGAGTTCATCACCACGATGTTAGCGCTATCAGCAATGACATCATGGCTCGGATCAAGCGTGCCGCTCAGAACCGTGACAAGCTTGTTGTCCGCAATCTTGCAGCAAAGGAGAAGGAGTGGGTGGAGTTGGAGGGTGGGGTTGTGACTTGGAAGCACCGGTTCTATGTACCCCGAGACAAGAAGCTGCGTGAAGACATTATTTGTTTGCACCACTCTACTTCTCTCGCTGGTCATCCCGGGCGCTACAAGACACAGGAGCTGATTACACGTAACTACTGGTGGCCGCGTTTGCAGGTAGACATTCGAGCCTATGTAGACGGGTGCCTGACATGTCAAAGAACCAAACCACGACGAATGGCACCCCCTGCACCTCTGTCTCCAAACACAGTCCCCACGCGTCCCTGGCAGATTGTGTCCACTGATCTGATTGGTCCGCTTCCGATGTCAAATGGTTTTGATGCGATTCTGGTGTTTGTTGATCGATTTGGAAAAGCTGCCAAGTTCCAAGCAGTTAACATTGAGATCAACTCTCTCGGCTTTGCCAAGCACTACAGGGATCGTGTCTTCCGTGACCACGGGCTTTCAGAGCGCATAATCCATGACAGGGGTCCGCAATTTGCGTCTCAGTTCAGCCGAGACTTGTTCAAACTTCTGGGTGTCAAGCAGAACATTTCTACTGCGTATCATCCTCAGACCGATGGGCAGACAGAACGGGTCAATCAGGACTTGGAGCAGTACCTCAGGATCTTCATTAACCATCGTCAGGACGACTGGGCCGAATGGTTGTCCATTGCCGAGTTCTCCTACAATGATAAGATCCACACTGCCACAGGGTTCACCCCATTCTTCATCAACTCTGGGCAGCACCCCTGGAAAGGGATTGAGCCCAGAGGTGATGTGCGCACACCGGATGCTCAGAAGTTTGCTGAGACAATGCAGAAGGTGCGGGAAGAAGCTGAGTCGTCTCTGAAAGCAGCTGCAGAAACGATGAAGCGGTTCTATGATCGGAAGCGCAGTGATGCAAAAGAGTACAGAGTAGGCGACTTGGTCTATGTTGAAGGAGTCAACATCACCACGGTCCGTCCTGCCAAGAAACTCGACGATAAGCGCTATGGTCCGTTCAAAGTGCTTGAGAAAGTCGGCTCTTCTTCCTATCGTCTTGAACTCCCCCGCTCGTGGAGACACAAACACCCCGTCTTCAATGAGACCCTTCTCTCTCCTCATGTTGCCCCGCAGTTCGACTCACAGAAAACCCCTCCCCCGCCACCGGAGTTAGTTGATGGTGAAGTAGAGTATGAAGTTGAGAAGGTGCTGGACTCGAGAGTCAAACGGAAAAGGCTCGAGTATCTAGTACATTGGAAGGGATACGGAAAAGAGCATGATAGCTGGGAACCGCTTGCAAACTTGAAAGAAAATGCAGCAGAAGCTCTAGCTGAGTTTCACTGCAAAAATCCCTCTGCCCCTCGCCTGCTCCCTCGAAATGCGCAACTAGTCTACAGGCGCATTGAGAATTTTACCACCACACCTCGTCTGCCGGGACGTCTATACAATTGGGAAAATGGGAGGCTTGATGCTACTCTTACTCACCCAATTGTGTGGACACAATCCTTGAGAGGGGGGGTAATGTCATGATTCATTTTCTGATCACATCATATCTGCTTCCGTCTATTCTGATATTCCATCTTATTTACATTGGACTTGTAGATAGCACATAACAGCTGTTTAACAGCTTGTTCACAGCTTGTTAACAGCTTTTTCACAGCTTGTTCACAGCTTGTTCACAGCTTCCTGACAGTTGATCGATAGTTTACTATTAGCTTACTGAGTACCCGAGATAGTGGATAGCTCATGCTGCAGTACTATATATACCAGTCTGTACTTGTAGTAGTCTCCAGTCTTGAGCTGGTCATATCTCCACTAGCAATATAGGCAGTTCCCTTTTCCTCTCTCCTTCCTCCGTCTGAGCACAGACTTGGCCACACTTCATCATTGGCTAGTGTGTCTGACACTAACCATTCAATGTTCAGCTTCAACTCACCTTAACGATCACTTCCTTGACCTTTATAAACACTTGAAACGTTCGTCTGATGGTGCTTTGGTACGTGGAACACCGCTCTACGCTTTCATTCATTAATTTCCCATGAAGGGTTATTAATTGTTTGTAGATTCAGATGTTTGACGATGCCAAGTTCATTGTTTTTGTCAGAGCTCATTCAACTTGTGAGTATTATTCAATCTTCGACAATTCAATGCAACGTTCAATTGAGCTTCATCAATCCTGGAGTTTGTTCCTTCGATACTAGGCCCCAAGCTTCAATGGTACACAAGTTTTCAACCTATTAAGAATTGATATTAGTCTTGATTTATTTTCAACCTACATCTCGTTGGACTGACCTTACATCCAACGACTCTCTCGGGGCTTGGCTCTGATTCCACAGCTATCCAACGACTATAAGGCCTTCAGGTTCAAGATAATGTTGGTTGAACTGTTACCGACTTGCGTTTCACCTTCGCCCAACCCCGCTTGGCACGGGCACTGAATTACCTGGACTTGAAATTCAAAATCTCATCCAGTACATAGTAACATTCGACCTTGGTTTTCAGAACCCAGATTGGTGCGTACCTTTACTTCAAGATTCATCCAGTTCTAAATTAAAGTCATCCATTCAAGTCCCAGGGCGAACTCTTCAACCTCGGACAAATGCCTCGACGCCGTCGGCTTCGTCGGGAGTCGTTGCGCGAGAATCACAATGTTGTTTGCTTCT